>QEPC01015561.1:3338770-3416179 GCA_003113815.1 Sphenodon punctatus
AGAGAGAGAGAGAGAGAGAGAGAGAGAGAGAGAGAGAGAGAGAGAGAGAGAGAGAGAGAGAGAGAGAGAGCGACAGATTTCCCTAGGGGTTCATAGAGAACCTGATCTGCATCAAGACAGTCTGAAGGCAGAACTCAAACTGGATACCAGAGGAAGTGTTCAACACCTGATCCGCCTACAAATTTAATCATTTGAGATCTGCCTTCAGATTGACTGTAGAACACACCTGGGTTAGGAGTGCTGAGCAAGGAGCCACAGGAAGAAAAAGCTGAGAGATGGGTGATCTGTATTCAGGGACAAGGCTTGGGGAACAACCATGGGTGGGGGCTAAGTGTATGTATGTTTTTTTGTATGTGCTTTCAGTTGGGATGGGGACAATGGGATAACCAAGTATGGGGGATGTACACGGGGGAGAACAAAGTTGGTGTGTACGCGGTGGGTAGCTTGATACCCTTATGAGGGCTGTACCTGAGGGGAAAAGTGAATTGGTCACCTACCTTTGGTGAATTCTTTTCTCCCCTGCACTCCGGATACTCCTCCGTTCAGGTAGCTCTGCGGTTGACCGCCAGGAGTCAGAAGAAAAACTTTTTGCTACTGCGCCTGTGTGCTCAGAGCTATCCCGTTTCCTTTCAGTCCCGTTCCCAAGTCAAGGACTGGAAGCTCACTTGTCATCACAGGAGCCATTGCAAATATAAAAAACTAACATATGTTAAGACACTGAAACAGTGGTAAGTATGTCAACAGAACTATAACCAGTGTGAAAAACTAAGAGTCACCTTAACTCATAATAAGGAATCACCCCTAATTTGCCTAAAACAGGTATTTATCCTAACCTCCCCAGACCTCTAAATGCTGTTTGGTAGGGAGGGCCGGAGGAGTATCCGGAGTGCAGGGGAGAAAAGAATTCACCGAAGGTAGGTGACCAATTATCTTTTCTCCCCCTGCCTCCGGCTACTCCTTCATTCGGGACGTACCCGAGCAAATACCTCAAAGGCTGGGAACAAACAGCACTGGGAGAGTCCAGCGCCGCCTAAAGCACCCTTCTACCAAAAGCAGCTGCCGCTGACCTTTATTTGTCTACCTTATAGCGTTTGACGAAGGTACGCAGAGAGGACCATGTGGCGGCTCTGCATATCTCCACATACGAGGCTATAGCTTTGAAGGCGTAGGTGGTGGCCGCGCTGCTAACTGAATGAGTCCAAATTTGGAGAGATGGAACCTTACCCTTTACTTTATAGGATTCTATGATACATTGTTTTACCCATTTCGAAATTAGGGTTTTTGACGCTTTAGAGCCCTGAAGACCGAGTCTAATATTAACGAAAAGGGCCATGGATACCCTGAATCCCTTAGTCCTAGCCAAGTAGATCTTTAGGGCTCTGAGTACATCTAGGGCATGCTAGAGTTTCTCTTTTGGATGTCTTGGCCTAGGGCAGAAGGATGGTAAAATTATTTCCTGAGCCTTATGGAAGGTCGTATTGACCTTGGGGATAAAGGCCTGGTCCACCCTCAATATTACTGATTGGTCCTGAAAAATACAGAAATTTTCCTCGATCGATAAGGCCCCAGCTCTGAGACTCTCCTGGCTGAAGTGACCGCTATCAAGAAGGCCACCTTGAGTGAAAGCATGTATAAGGAGGCGTGTCTAAGAGGTTCGAAAAGTGCTCTGGTCAGAGCGTCTAGGACCAAATTTAAGCTCCACGATGGACACCGGTGAACCACTGGTGGGGAGATGATCCTTGTTGCCCTTAAAAATTGCCTAACATGTCTATGAGCGGATACCTGTCTATTAGATACTGCTCTTAGTATGGAATCGAGGGCTGCTGCCTGTCTAGCTAAAGTATTAGGTTTTAACCCTTTATCTAGCCCTTCCTGAAAGAACTGTAGAACGTCTGGGACGCCTGCCTTACACGGATCCTTTTTCCTATTCATTGCCCCAAGGGCGAATGTTTTCCAGGTAGTCATGTCCGACCGTCTAGTTGCCGGTCTCCTAGATAGTTGGAGGGTGGCAAGGACAGCCTCAGAATACCCCTTCTTTTTTAACGCTGCACATTCAACTTCCACGCTGTCAGTTTTCTGTAAATGGTTGCATAGTAGTGACCCCGTCTTAGAAGGTTGGGATGGAGGAGAAGCACCCTGTGAGGGGCCTGGCTGAGCTCTATTAGGTCCGAAAACCATGGTCTTCTGGGCCACCATGGATTTATAAGAATTATCTGTGCCCTCTCCTTTATTATCTTTGCTATCATCCTTGCAATGAGTGGGGGAGGAGGAAACGCGTATAAGAGAACTCGAGGCCAGTTGATTCAGCGCATCCACCGCTATTGTCGAGCTGCACGGGGTTCAGGACATGAACCTCGGGACCTGGGCATTCTCTTGGCTGGCGAAGAGGTCTACTTGGGGCAGCCCGAACAGCTCTACCAGTTCGTTTAAACCTTCCTTGTCGAGAGCCCACTCATGCGGATCCAGAGTTCTGTGGCTGAGCCAGTCTGCCTGGGAGTTGTCCTGGCCTTTGATGCGTAGAGCCTTCAGAGACAGTAGATGCCTCTGCGCCCATGTGAAAAGTTTCACCGCCTCCCTGTGAAGGCACGGGGATCTTGACCCTCCTGGTGGTTTATGTACGCTTTCACAGTTGTGTTGTCCGTGTAAATTAGCAGATGGCACGTGGACAGCGACAGTAGGAGTTGTTTCAGGGCTAGGCAGACTGCCTTGAACTCCAAGAAGTTTATGCTGTAATCCAGGTCCTTTTTGCTCCATAGCCCCTGTACGGAAGCTGCTCCAGAATGGGCTCCCCACCCTCTGAGGCTGGCATCCGTTGTCACTACCGCTCTGACTAGTTCGGAAAGAGGGGTTCCTGTGCTGAACACCTCTGGGCCTAATCACCAGTACATTGAGTGCGGTAGACTTCTCGGTATAGACACCCAGGGATTGAGCCCGAGTGTCAGCTGTCTTTGCATAGGTTGAAGCACCAATTGCAAGGGTCTGAGATGGAACTGGCCCCACTGCACTTGTTGAATGCAAGAAACCAACAGTCCTAGGAGCTGTGGCAGCGCCTTCAGCCTCATTCTCCGCCGATGTTTTAGGAGGTGAATTAACGTGCGGATCTTCAGATGTCTGGATGGTGGAATGAGTGCAACGTCTGAAATTGTATCGAGGATTACGCCTAGGTGTTCCAACCTGCGAGTGGGAAGGAGGCGGTCCTTTTCGATGTTGATCAGAAAATTTCAACGTTGATCAGGTAGTGAATGGACCTGTCCAGGTCCGCTAGTAACTTGTTGCATGACTGAGCTCTGATGAGTATGTCGTCCAGGTACGGATAAAGGTGAACTCCCTCCTTCCGGAGGTTCGCTACTAGGGGTATCAGTACCTTGGTGAACGTTCTTGGAGCCGAGGATAAGCCGAACGAAAGGGCCCTGAACTGATAGTGCTTCTGCTGGTAGCAAAATCTGAGCCACCTTCTGTGAGGGGGCCATATTGGAATGTGTAGGTAGGTTTCCCTCAAATCGAGAGAAACCATCCAGTCCCCCTCTCTCAGGCTCTGGCAAATAGATGAAACTGTTTCCATCTTGAACTTTTTTATCCTCACTGTCTTGTTTAGGGCTTTGAGGTCTAGCACCGCCCTCCATGTGCCAGCCTTTTTTTCCACCAAAAAGAGGATTGAGTAAAAGCCTAGGCCCTCTTGCTCTGAAGGGACTCTTTCTATGGCTCGAACTTGTACTAGCCTCTGAATTTCCCCCATCATAGCCTGGTGTTTTACTGGATTATTTGAGGAGGGGGAGACTATGAATCTTCCTCTGTGGAGGCCTGTTAGCTCTATTACATAACCTTGTCTTACACAACTTAAGACCCATGCATCCGACACCGATTTTTCCCAGTGTTCTGCAAACAGCTGAAGCCTGCCCACTACTCCTGAGTGCTCTAAGTAGTCATAAGTCCTGCTTGGGTTAATTTGAGGGGGGACCTCTGAGTTTTTAATCAAGTTTACCCTGCCTGCTACCCCTGTTGCGAAAAGGGAAGTTGTGGGCAGGTTTCCTGTAGGTCTGATTTTGAAACTTTCTGACAGCTCCATAATTTCCCCTGGGTTTGAATGTATGGCCTCGAAAAAAACATCTCCTTGACCCTACTTGCTGGAGGGTTTTTGGTTTAGCCTTGTTAGTGGCATCCGCCAGCACCTTGTCCAGGCACATGCCAAATAATTTCAGACCCTTGTAAGGGCCAGAAACTAAGAGATTCTTGGTGGTGATGTCCCCCTGCCAAGATCTCAGCCAGTGTCTTTCTTGCAGAGACAGCATTTACGGTTGCTTTGGCATACCAGGTCATTGCGTCTGTGGTGGAATCAGCTAGAAACGCTGCAGCCAGCATGATATGTGATGACAAGACCCTGGATCTCCTTTCAGAGATCTCAGTGTCCTGGGCCTCCTGAAGCCAGGACATTAAGGCTCGTGTAACGTAAGAGGAGACAATGTTAATTTTCAGAGCCGAGGTTGAGGACTCCAAATCCCTTCCAAGGGTTGAGTCTATTGCCCTGTCAGTGGGTTCCTTTGGGTTACAGTCCCCCTCAGTGGGGAAGACGGTTTTGTCTGGCGAGAGAGACCGCCACTGCATCCACCTTTGGGTTTCTGAACAGCGGTTCCTTCTTCCTAGAAAAGGAATATAAGGAGCTCTGGGTCTTATTCATTTTGTATGCTTTGTTAGGGTGTTTCCACTCCTCTAGCACCAATTTTTCGAAGGCCTTATCTAAAGGAACCCCAGGGTCCTTGCCATGTACCGAGAGGATGTATTCCCTTCTCCTCCTCTTCCTGCGAGTCAGAGGAATCCCCTTTTGTTGGCTTTTCCTTGAGATGTAAGGCTTCTAATAACCTGGGTTAAAAGCTCATCTCTATAAGGAAGAGGGAACTGCCTATCCTTTTCCCTAGGGTCCGGGAGGGGATCTTGGCAATCGAAGTCCTCCATTTCCCCCTCCTCCTGACCTGAGCCCGAGCCAGAGTTGGAGGCCAACGAGGTCTGGGTCTGCTCTCTGGGCCTTTTGGGTTGCTCGTCTGCAGAGCTCTCCTCAGAAGACAGAGGATAGCAGGTGGGCTATGGCGCCCCCTTGTGGGGATTTTGCCTGGCTCTTTCCCGCCCTTTTGTGCTTTTTTGCGTGGGAGGCCTTGCTAGATGCTGCCTCGGGGGGGACCCTTTTCCTCTTCTTATGAGACTAAGTTACACAACCTATCTAGGGACTGGAGTATTTTCCCCATCAAGTCTGTCAGGGAGGACATGGATGGTACTTGCGTGTCCCCATTGTTAGAGGCAGCCTGGTCCTGTCCCTGGCTCTGCGCTGTCGGTTCCATCTCCACTGACCTATTGGTGTGGAGGGGAACTAGTGGCGCCTTCTGCGAGGCTGTCCGAGGAACAGGCTCACGATGCACTGAGGTCGTCCCGGAGCGGGGGACCTGAGCTGGTGCTGGGGCAGGCTCCGCTAGGCGACGCAGGCATGAGGCTGCCGGTCAGAACGAGCTTCTGCAGTGTGGAGTCCGTTCCCAGGCGGGGGGATTTGCGCCGTGGCTGGGTTGGCTACTGAGCGTTCCCCGGTCCCCAAAAACTGTTCTCCGTTTCCCCCACTCCCAGGCGCATTGCAAGGGAGCTGGCTGGGGCTTCTAGCGGTTCCCAAGACGAATCTGGGAAGAGCGCTGCCTCCGTGGTGCCGCCTGCCCGCCGATGCAGAGTTCTCTCTGTTTCCAGAGGCTGCCCCATATTCGGAGCTTGGCGGGTTGCCGATTAGTCACCACACACAAACCAGGGGGGAAACATTTTTACGGGAGAAAACAAAATCACTCCTGACCGTCCAAAGGCAGAAGACGGACTGAAAGGAAACGGGATGGCTCCAAGCACGCAGGCACACTAGCGAAAAGTTTTTCTTTTGCCTCCTGGCTGTCAACCGAAGAGCTACACAAATGGAGGAGTAGCCGGAGGCAGGGGGAGAAAGCAGATGGCAACCAATCCTCAATCAGGAACCACAGCCCACAGACAGGCAAATTCCTTTTCAATACAGTGTAGTACTCCAATGCATGGTATACTAGGATACCTATTTGCTTGCTCTTAAATCACCTGTGTAATAAGCCAATACACTTAAGGGAGCTATAAATAAATGAGGAATTGTGACTACAGTGGAGACAAGGATCAAGTCCATAATCCTGGGGCAGGGAGGAGATTGTTGTACCCAGCATCAGTGTTGTTCCCAACCTGCAAAGGAACAGGATTGGGGCTGCAAGATCAAGACAAGGTGTGGATGGCACAGAGCCTAAGTTGTAAGTGAGCACAATATGTGAGACTGTACAACATCTTTACTGCTTACATGGCATGCAGGTTAAAGCAGGAGCCTTAACTTACAATTTCCATGCTTTTTGGAGCATGAGTGAATTTGTAAGAGCTTCAATTCTTGTCTTAAGCCATAGGTTTTTTAACCTAGTATTGCTTTCTGGTTACAGCATTCAGATATCCAAATGAAAGATCATCTCACAACTGCCTGGTTGTAACGTGTCTTAAGAAGGAAGAGGGCTGGGTGTTCCCTTCTAGAATGTGAAGAGGTTAAAGACAACTTTGACCCTTATATCATACCTCTTCAGCAATGATATAATTCCATTGCAATAGAAAAGGTGAGATCATGACACTTATTGGGAACCCAAAAAAAAGGTTATTTGGTGAAGGATGAAATACTTATGAGTGCTGTCAGGTATATGCATCAATACTACTTTGGAAGTATTCCCCTTGCTCAAATAGTAGACATCAGAATTTGATAAAAAAATAAACAACTGCACCTTACTAGTTCCGCTGCAAAATCATGTAACATTGTTTACCTTACAAACGAACAACAGGAGATCGGCATGGCAAGTAAAATCCATTGACAAAAGAAAGAGAGCCAGCTTCTGCACTACTGAGATACAACGTTCATGTGCCAACGTAAATGGAAGTGGTTCAATTTCTGGAGTTTCCTTTGTTGTCGATACTTCTGTATCTAATGTAGAACGAGGCCACTCTGCAGTCCGACGTAAACGTATCAAATCCTTAAAGTGCTGCATAAATCACAAAATTTAAAACCGGCTTTACTAATTTAAACCTCCAATTTTATTTTCAAAGCATACACATATTAAGAAATGGACAACATTAACTTAAGTAGTTCTAGACTGAATAATTCCAAAATCATTAAACATTTATGGAATATTTTTTATTATTAGCATGAGACTGGGACAGCTTCATTGTTAAGTGGCCAAGCCATGGGGGTTTTTTTTAATTGAGTTTTTAAAACTTTCAATGATGAACTTCTCTATCTGTACATGGATCTTTAGTTACCATGAAACCAACTGTATAAGACTTAGAGCAAAGCCTTCCTAATGGTCGAATACTACAAAGAGAAGGCTTCATTAATACTATATTTATACTAAAGACTACATGTACGCACTTTCTAGCTTTGCCATCTTCAAGATAGCGGATACAAAAGCCTCAGTCTGAAAACCTCAAACCATTGATACTTTTACATAAACGAACTATGATTTGTTACTAAACAGTTCTTCATAGTTCTTCCAATTTAATCCCTGATGATCCACTATTCCTTCCAATAGCTTACGTCTACCTCTCTCCCCTCTTCTCTTTGAAAAATGTTTGTATGCTACTCTAAAAGCCAAGTAAAAAAACCTAAATATTTTAGAAGCCTAAAAGCTACCTAAAATGTTTTACGCATGTGATTTTTTAGGCTCAATTTCCAGAACCTTCCCAAACTAGAGGCAGATACTGTAATCATCTTTAGCAGTCTCCATCTCTAATATCAGCAGTTTAGAGAGTATTTAGGCTTTCAACATGTCAGTGCTTCAAAAAGGAATACTGCTACTCCATGTAGAGCCAGACTTTTATTGTGGGAGAGCGGCCATTCAGGGAAAGGAATAAATATTTGATCTGGACAGACTTCTTTAATGTAAATATGGCAGCCATTTGAAGCTAATCACAGGTTTGGGACATCAGACATTGCTACAACTTATATTCATTAATCGATGATGAGGTCAAAATTGCATTACATGCAATTTATCACATACATAGTGAATACATATAGACCAGGGGTGGGGAACCTTTCCCCTCCTAGGGGCTACGTCAAAAATTAGTACAGACTCCAAGGATCACACAGAGGTTGGGAGCAGGGGTGCTTAGGGGATTCACTCAAGAAAAGGGAGAGTCCACATCATGAATACATGCCATGGATCTGTTCCCTATCCTTGTGTACATACCCTCAGCTTTCCTCCATTACTCTGAGCTCATTCTTTCAGTGCTTGGGAATGGGAACCAGAAAAGGCTCAGATTCAGGAACAAGAAAGGGGTCATATAAGTAGCCACCACGGATCATTTTTAATCCTTGGACCTCAGGTTCCTCACCCCTGATAAAGACAATAGCCCAGTAATCAGATGCGCGTGTCAAAGCGAGAGGTTTTCGAGCAACAAAAAACTCTGCACACAAACAAGTCTTCTACATTGAGCCCTCCGCAGCTTTAACTGCTTTTCAGTCAATCAGTGATGAATGTGAAAAACATTTCAAGTAAATGATTTGGCTGTTAGACTTCATAGCAAGCGATCAACGCCAAGGTTCGCTAGCAGGCTTTCTACTCCAGTCAACTGATTACTTAAGGATTTTGTTTTTCGTCTTCCAACTGCTCTGATTTCTTGTAAATTTTGCTACCTGGTAACTATTACAAGGTGACTAATGGCACTTGTCACTGCTGTGGAAGGATCAATTTTACTTGATGACTTACCAGAACAAAGCAGGAAGATACAAGCAGGGAAAAGTAGGGTAACAACACAGATAGCATGCATGTCTACTAACTTTGGTGGTGTTTTGTTAAAACTAGCTTTCTATGGTAAATATAAATGCACATGCTTATTTCTCTTTGACATGTTGGATGGGATTTTCTCAAGAGCCTGGGTAACTTTTTAGTTACTTGCTTTTGACAACTCCACCCATTTAGATCCAGTATGCTATAAACTTCAGCATCAACTAAATCTCTCAAGACTTTCAAGTTTTAACAAGTAACTATTTTTATTTCTGAAGTTTTAAATAGTTATCTAAAGGGATATTCTATCTAATAATCATTAATTGCTTTTAGTTTTAGGTTTACAGGAACATCCATTTGTGTGATTGATTTGTGTGTTATGAGGCCAAGACATCGAGGCTTACAAGAATGCTGTGCAATTGCAAATAGACTCAGCATCCAAGATTTCCTACAAGAAGCTGGAATTTGTGTTACAAGATAGCTGTAGAAAAATACGTTTCCAAAAATCATATCAACTTTTATTTAAATCTAAGTTTGTTTTGTTTAGGAGAATGGAAAGGTATTTTTGGTTATTAGCTAGGAATCCAGGATGATAGTATCCTTTCAAATCTCATACATAAGCTAACTTTAGAGAAGATTTTCAGATCTTCCTAGATTGTTGCTCTCTGCTACTTAATATACAGAGATTAGCCTAACCCTATAGCAGCTGCTGAGTTAGTGGCTATTTTGGCTAGGATAGTTAACAGGTGCCTGCAACAGAATTAACTGTGGTATATTTCTAAAACCAGACAGTTCTAGCCTGCTGTTGAGTTTTGCAAACAGAACAGCCTTGATAAGAGCCAGAATGACACCATTTCTAAAAGATAAACCCAGAACAAGATAACTTTGCAGAACAGGTCTTTTTGTACAACACAAGTGAACTACAGTTGCAGAACATCATACCTTTGAAGTAGCCTGTTTTAGTTTTGCCTGTTCTACTAAAAGTTTATAAGATGATCCTTTGTTGCTTTGTATTTTCTCTTTTTCCATCTGTTCCACCAAAGCCTTCTGTTTTGCTTTTAATAAGTTAAGTTGCTAAAAGAAAATGTTAATAGAAATATATGAAAATTTAAGCAATAAGATGCAAAAAGGATAAGCATTTTCATAAGATAGTGAAGTTCAGGTCAAATTGAAACTTTTGGTTATTTTAGTATTTGCATAAATAAGTTATGCAATTTTAATGGGCTGCCAGCTCAGGTTTAACCACCACCTGTGTTTTAAGAGCAGATTTTGATGTGCGGAAGCAACACATCAAGTCTCAAAAATCAACTGTTGGAACACAACTGATTGGCCTCTAGCAACTGGTTCATGAAGTACGTGTGGATTAGAGTTTTACGATCAAATATAGATCACAGTAAAGCATGGCAATAGATTCCACAAGCCTAGAGTGATTCCAGCAGATCCCATGCCCTATAGCTTGAGGTACATGTCAAGAGAGATAGGCAACTTTTAGCTACAGAACCCAAATCAGCCTCTGCAAAAAGCCAGGTTGAGTGAGTCACATGGCCAGAGTTAGAATCTTAAGGCGACATGTTACAAAAGTCATAAATTAAAGTATCAGTACACACTAAACATTACCTGTTTATGATGAACAAGCTGCTTTCTGATCTTTCTGGAGTATAATCTATCTAGGCTACTATTGCCTTTAGAAGACCTGTTGAGACTCTGAGTATGTAGGCTATTATTAATAAAACTCCATTGGTTGCCTAATGAAAAAGACAAATATATATCAACATATGGCAATTTAACAGTGCTAGAAAGAAACCAGGATTTATCACATAAGTAAACATTCCTAAACAACTTGTCATACTTTCATTACTTTAAAGAAGACTATGCTGCAGAGTCTGAGAACAGGATTAAGGCTATTTTGCATTTGTGTAACTACACAAGGAAAAACTAAACAAAATTCTTAAGCCACAGAAGCTAAAAGCTCTAATCAGAAACATCTATAATCCCAGAGTTTATTATCCACTTCGAGAGAAGTTAAAGGTAGTTTTTCAAAGCAGCACCAATCAGAGTGTTTTCAGACATGACGCTAACCCCAGTTTAACCACACTTTAGCCACACCTAAAAGTTTCTTATGCATGTTGCAGGGTTGTATTGGTGCTCTATGCAGCCCTGCAACATGCATAAGAAATGGCTAAAAGCACCTAATTTACAGAACAGTGAACTGTAGTGTTAAGAGTTCTAAAATCCACTTTTACATGATAAAAACATATGGTGATCCTCAATTTAAAGTGGTTTAAATACACGATACCTGTTAAGAATCGCTCCCTCTCTTTTCCATTCAAAGGTTTTTTAGCGGTTGCTGCTTCATCTTCAACAGTTGCCACATAATCTAGCAGTCTGGACACCAGCATTACAACCCAACTGATCATAGGAATGTCTAGAACCCCTTAAAAACAAGCAGGCTCATTTCAGTGATTTAATATCAGATACTATAAATAAATATACTTATAACAATCTATACCCAGGCATTTTAAGTTTCACACAATATTAGGTAGCATCTCCCATGTTTTCTTTTCTGAGAAGCGGCTGCACTCACAGATTGCTGCCTTCCTACTGATGCTTTCACCATGCAACCAGTACACTAGCTGTGCTCTCCTTTTTGGACAACCTTTGCTCTCCCCCAAAACGGAGAGAAGTCGGGGGGAAGGGGAGAATATCAGCAGCAAAATACCTTTTAGTATGAGTCGTTCCTCCTCTAAAGGCCCTAGTGAGAAAGATCAGTGACACAGGAAAGGAGTAAGAAACTAACACAGATTGTGGTAGATGATCAAAACCATCCGCACTACACTGCGGAAAGCAGATTGATGGAGACACAGGACAGAAGGCATTTAGCAGGTTGTGGTAGCAAGTACAACAGTCCCCTGCCAGGTGAAATCATTTAGGAGGGAAATGTTGGGGGACGGGGGGAAGCATTTTTCAGCTAGCCATGACCATGTGCGAACTGAATCCACATCTATACATAAAAATGTTGTTGTGCATGTTTTGGCACTGTCAAAGGCAGGAACAGGGTGGGTGTTTGAATTCAGCTGAGGAGGAGCGGTTGTTCTCAGTAACAAAGCTTCTTGTGAAGAAGCAGTCTAGGAGAAGCAGCCAGAGTTTCTCAGACCTTTCAAGCAAAGCAGTAACTGGGATCCGTTCAAAGTTTCCAACAAGAGTCCTGGTGATTGTTGAAAGATATCAAAGAAAAATACCTTCCACTTTTGGACAAAAAGTTTCTTGTACCTCAGGAGCTGACCATGACCCAGTTTATAACCATAATTAGAAGCGGAATGGCCTTAAATGCTACACAAGCTTTCTACCTGTTGGTGAACAACAAGAGTCTGGCCAATATGTGTCCGACACTGGCATAAGTATACAGGGATTATAAAGATAAAGATGAAGATGGCTTTGTGTATATGACATAGGCTTCCTAAGAGATGTTTGGATGCTTTTTACCCACTGGCAACAGGAAACTTAAGGAATGTCTTCTAACAACACAAGTGGAGCAGGTGGTTCTTGGTCAGAGCACCCCCGACCCTGTGATGGTGCTGTTAAATGTGAGATTGGTGGCTAATAAAGCGACAACAGTCCAGGAAACAATCCTGGACCATGCCGCCGATCTCATATGTATCACGGAAACTTGGCTGGACAAAGAATCGAGGCCNCTCATCCCCTTCTCCTCCCCGTCAAGGACTTCAGCCTAATAGCAGTTAGGAAGAAAATACTGCCTTTGCAGGTTGGGGGGGGAGGAAGGGGGTAATCGAAGGTCTCCATCTTGTGCTTGATTTGGCAGGGGACAGTTTGGGAGTGCTGCTGGTATACTGTGCACCTACCTGTGCAGCGGTCTCCCTGCATGCTCTGGTAGAGGTGGTATCGCGGTCCCAAAAGACAATAGTCTTGGGGGACCTCACCATTCATGCTGACGTCGCCTTTGGGGGAGCTGAGCGTTAGTTCATGGCCGCCATGGCAACCATGGGCCTGTCCCAGATGGTTATCGGCCCGACACATCAGGGAGGACACACCTTGGACCTTGTGTTTTGCACCGGCCTTGAGGCAGGTGTTCTGTTAGTGGGGGAAATATCAGCTGTGCTCTTGTCATGGAGGGCACAAACAACAGATATCAAGGTGCAGTAATACAAAAACAAAAGTCAGCAACAGCTACACCTGAATGCAAGTAAAGGACATCGCCTGGATCTTATTCCTTTGTATTGTAAGTCTGACAAAGTACAATCAAAGTTTAACATAGTACAATAAAGATTTCAACAGTAAATGTACGTACAAAACTGATGCATACCATATATATAATAAGATACACAAGACTAGGCTAAACAGCGTTTCAAATTTCATGAGACTAGGCTAAACTGAGAAAAAGTCATATGAGTACAGAATGCTTAATGAGACTCAAATATATAAACAGAACAAGAAAACAGGATTCCAAAACAGCAGAATCCAAGGCTCTAATTGGCGGAGCGGGAGAGGAATTCCCCAAAGCTGCTGCTAAATGTCCAATGTTTCGCTTAGAAAAGCTTCTTCAAAGGTATTTATTGCCAATCCTGTGATGTCACAGATTAGTCTCAACAATGATTCCAGATATCCAGCGCCTTTTAATCCCACAGATGTAGACTTAAAGGGAACCCAAATACACTCCACTCCAAGGGGTAGGTTTAGAATCCGCTCCTCCTTTCTGCTGGGAGCTTGGGTTTCGAGTGCCGGTAATTCCTAAGCCTGCTTTGCGCCGGCAACTCCTGTCTAGTAGGGCTTCTAGCCCAAATGCTTCATGTTTGCTGTTTTAGAATCCTGTTTTCTTATTCTATTTATATATTTGAGTCTCATTAAGCCTTCTGTACTCGTATGAATTTTTCTCAGTTTAGTCTAGTCTCATGAAATTTGAAACTCTGTTTAGCCTAGTCTTGTGTATCTTATTATATATATGGTATGCATCAGTTTTGTACGTACATTTACTGTTGAAATCTTTATTGTACTATGTTAAACTTTGACTGTACTTTGTCAGACTTACAATACAAAGGAATGAGATCCAGGTGATGACCTTTATTTGCATTCAGGTGTAGCTGTTGACTTTTGTTTTGTTCTTGTCATGGAGGGACCATTACCTCCTGCAGACCTCGCTCCTAGCGCACGTCTGCCCCCGGAAAGGTGTTGAGCTGATTCGGATGGTTCGCTCCCGAAGATGATGGAACCGGAACAGTTCCAGAATGCTCTGGGGGAAATACCCTCTGACCTGGACGACCGTCTCATCGATGACCTCATTGTACTGTGGAACGCTTTGCTGATGGAGGCTACTGATCAGACGGTTCCTAGGCGTCCGGCTGCTCAGGCGGCAGCTCCACAGACCTCCTTGGTTTTCCGAGGAGCTGCTGTTTCTGAAGCAAGAAGGGCGGCAGTTGGAGCGATGGTGGCGTCGTTCGCGTGCTGAAGCCGACAGATTACGGCATAGAGCCAATTTACGAGCCTATACGGTGGCTATGCAGGCAGCAAAGAGGGAGTTCTTTGCTGCCCTCATAGCATCCGCAAAATCTCGTCCAGCGAAGCTGTTCCGGGTAGTGCGGGGGCTGGTCAGTCCGGCCTCCCTCGATCTTAGAGTGGAGTTATCTACTGCCCGCTGTGACATGTTCGTGGATTATTTTGTGGACAAAATTGCTAGTATTCACCACGATTTTGACGCAGCATTTATTACACATGGGGAACCAGAGGGTATGGAAGCCCCGTCACGTCCGGTTTTCTGGAATCATTTTCAGTCAGTGACGCCCGCCGATACGGTGGATGTTCTTGGAGTGGTCAGGGCCACTTCTTGTGAATTAGACCCTTGCCCGTCCTGGCTGATTAAGATCTGCCGGAAGACAATGGGGCTACTGCTAGCTGGGGTGGTCAACGCCTTCCTGCGGGAGGGCAATGCACCAGGCTGTCTCAAGGGGGCAGTGGTGTGGCCTCTGCTCAAGAAACCACTGCTTGACGCTGGTTCCCCTGCCAGCTATCAGCCTGTCTCTAACCTTCCCATTTTAGGTTATTGAACGGGTTCAATAACCAAAACGGGTTAGGTTTAGGTTATTGAACGGGTAGTGGCTCAGCAGCTGCAGGGGCATCTTGATCGCATCCGTTTTCTTGACTTTCATCCAGGTTATGGCACCGAGACTGCGCGTGTAGCTTTGGTAGATGACCGGCGCTGAGATATGGTTCGGGGTCGTTTGACCCTGCTGATCCTGTTAGATCTGTGGGCCGCGTTTGATACCGTTGATCATGAGATGTCGGTGACGCTCCTGTGGAACTGTGCTGGAGTGGGTGGGACTGTTCTTGGATGGTTCCACTCGTTCCTGACTGGAAGAACCCAGCAGGTGGTTCTCGGGGACTGTTTTTCATCCTACCGAGACCTCTCATGTGGAGTTCTGCAGGGTTCCGTTCTGTCCCCTCTCCCGTTCAATGTGTATATGCAGCCGCCTGGCGAGTTGATTAGGGGGTTCAGTGTATGGTGTCATCAATATGCTGATGACACCCAGCTGTGGCCACGCAGGAGGGGGCATTCTTGGTGGCCGCCCCTATGGAACTCCCTTCTGGTGGGGGCCCGGCTGGCCCTGGATCTCCCCTCTTTTTGGAAAAGTTGCAAGACCGGGCTGTTTCGCCAGGCATTGGGCAGGGGTGATGGGTGGGTGGGGGATAAGAGAGCAGTTGTTTCCTCCTTTTAATGTGTTTTAATGATTTTAATTGTTTTTATTGTTGTAAGCTGCCCCGAGCTGCCTATGGCAGGAGGGACGGGGTAATAAGTTTTTGAAATAAATAAATAAATAAATAAATAAATATCTGGCTGCTGCAGTTAGGCAGCTGATCTGCGAATCATGAAGCTGCCTTGAAAATCAAAGATGTGCTTTTTTCCCTTGAAAATGGGCTCTTCATCTCCAGTGAGGGATAATGGGCCAGATGTTGGCAGGACCAACAAATGAAGAAGTGGCAGTACAATGTCTCTGAACAAATGACTTGTCATGCATTTTATATTTCAAAAAGACACTTAGGGGTTATGGAACTGCACTGCTAGTACTTTTTTTGTAACATTAAATGTTTAAATTATGTAACTGCATTTTAAGGTGTTGCTGAATGCTGAGACCAATATATTAAAAATCTCTTAATTTTAAAGAACAGGGTGGGGGATGGGGCCTTTATAAAATTTTAATTTATGTAGTCATGTGGATTGTTATCAGGATGGAGGAGTATGGTGGGTAGGATTTGGAGGCAGCCATAACTCCTCTGGGTAATACAAGATTGGGTATGTGGAAAATATTTGGTGAGTCATAGGGCAGTTAGTGATGGGTGGGGACTTGTGTGTGAACGCATGAGAACTGGTGTGGTTGAAGGGGTTGCAATGGGATTTTATATTTTTAGTTGTATTTTATTAATATGTTTTAAGCCACCCAGAGCTGCATGGATTTGGCAGAATATGATGATAATGATACTTCAGAAGTTCTGTACAAATCAAAGCCAACTTTAATTATGAAAAGATACTAATGCACTGGGTTTTCACAGAGCAGTTCATCAAAATTCTATAATTCAATCACTATTATCTGAACAATGACTTAAAGAATAATGTTTCATCCCAAGTGAACCCAAGAACAGTTGCCAGAGGAGATTGTCAGGGCCAGTAGTATAGCTGGGTTTAAAAAAAAGGACTGGATAAAGTTCTTGGAGTCCCATGCAATCAAAACTGTCCACTGTAGGAGAAAGGATGCGGATCATTGGTCAGACTCAGTATAGCATTTCTTGTGTTCTTATGTACATAAGAAGAATGATTACATTAGGCAGAGGCCAAGAATTCAAAGTTCAACCCATAAAGCAATATTTCCAAAAGTCAGACTATATTAACACAGAGGGCATTTAACTTCCATGTGTTCTGCCTCATCGACAGACGCAGTCACAATCACACTTAAATGCAGCCTTTACCCAATTAGTACAGTTGATTCACTTAAGCAATTTTGAAGGCGAGAATAAATTTCAAATGAAAGCCTTACCTTCAGTGCGCCTGTGCATAGGTATATGAGGCTGCAGAGGGGACAGCAGATTATCCAAGAGATTAAGCAAGCTTTCTAAAACACCACTATTGCTAAGTGATCTTTGTCCAATGCAAGAAAGCAACATGAAGACTCTAGGAAAAGGAATTTTAAAAAAAAATTAGATCAAACAATTTTCTACAGCTATACATTTTCAATAAAAGCATCTGAACACATTCAACACCATGTGGAATTTAATATTTTAATATTATATATATTAAATTTAGCAGTTAGCCTTCTCTAGTTCTATGATTTGAACTATGTTTTAGAAAATAAACAGCAATCACATTTGGTGTATTTAAGTAATTATAAGTTTTCTATAACCTAAAGTGTTATGTAGTTTCTCATTTTAGCCTCAAGTGGTCAGCAGTAATCTACAAATAGAATCTCATGCCAAGTTCCAAGTATTGTACTTTTGGCACAAAAAAATAGACCAATTAACTTTGCTTCCTATTTTACTTCGTTCTATATTTCAACCGCAGGTTGTCTAATAATAGGATCTGTTAAGATGGCTTGACAATGCACTTAAACTGACTTCCCTTACCTACACTACCACTTCCAGTGTGGAGAATACCTTTGACAGGAAACATAGTCTTTTTCAAATCTTACATTTTTAAAATTATTATTTAATATTTATATAGTACCAAAAATCTACCTGCTGCTGTACAATCAATAGTGAAAGACAGGTCCCTCCCCCAAGAGGTTTACAATCTAAGGAAGTCAAGGGAGGGGAGACAAGTATACATGCATGACGTTGAGAAGTCATAGGTGCACATGCTTAACATAGTTACAGGACAGAAGGATTCTGAGGGAGGGAAGGAGGCGGCAATTTCCTCCTTATGGTGCCTGGCGGAAGAAGTAGGTTTTCAGAAGGGATTTGAAAGTTGGGAGTGAACGAGTTCCAGGCATGGGGGGGCAGTGAAAAGGGGTGAGCAGCAAGAGAGTCACAAATAGGTGAGAGTGGGGGCAGAAGAGGAACGAAACTCCTGGTCAAAAATGTGGCAGGAAACAAGTACGGAGAGACAGAGGAAAGCAAGTCCATTTAGAGCCTTGAAGGTGAAGACCAGGAGTTTGTGCTGAATACATTCAGCCAGAGAGAGCAAGTGTAGGGCAGACAGAAGTGGCTGAACATGGTCAAAGTGACAGGCAAATTGGATGACTTTGGCAGCAGAGCACTGAATGGAAAGGAGGGGGGCAGGACCAGAGCACTGAATGGAAAGGAGGGGGCAGGACCAGAGCAGGGAAGACCAGTAAGGAGGAAAGTTGCAGTAGACAAGCAAAACTGGACTAAATCATGGACTAGGGTTTTGTCAGCAGAAAATTAAGCTTGAAAGTTTTCTCCCAAGTTTTCTCCCAGGAACGGTCTCTTCATATTAACCATATAAAAGTAGGAGGGAAGGTGGTATTTTGTTGGCACCAGGGCCAAAGCCTAAGTTCAGAATGCAACACTTCAGCAATGTTTAGAAACGTAATCCAATGTTCACCTTCTGACTACTCAAAGGATCGTTTGAGGTGGGGGGAGGCGGGCCAGAAGACCTTTTCAAATCATTAGGATGGGGACACCCTATAGAATTAGGTGAACTGTTTAGAAGAGTAGTTCCCAAACTTTTTTTGAACCACGCCCCCCCCCCCCCCTTGTCTGTTGTAGTTCAGAACCATCCCCACACCGCACACAAATAAATCTTGCTTCCTCTTCCCCTTCTAAGGAGAGGCTTGATAGGTTGGGGCTCTTCAGCTTGGAAAAGAGATGGCTGAGAGGAGATATGATAGAGGTCTATAGAATCATGAGTGGTGTAGAACTTGTAAACAGGGAATAGTTATTTACCCTCTCAACTAGTACTAAAACTAGGGGACACTCCATGAAACTCACAGGTGGCAGAGTAGCTGAGTTTAAAAGAGGTTTGGACAAGTTTCTGGAAGATAGTTCCATTAGCAGCTATTAGCCAGATAGGATTGGTGAACAAACCCTTTACTGTTGGGAGCCTGGGGATGACCCACAGGGAATGGATAGCATGGTGACCTCTTGGGTGCTTCTCCCAGGCCCCCGTGATTGGCCACTGTCCGAGACAGGATGCTGGGCTCGATGGACCGTTGGTCTGACCCAGTATGGCACTTCTTATGTACTACTGCTTCCTTTCGCCTTCCCCCTTGTTCTTTTAACACTCTCCCTCCCTTGCCATGGCTCAAGAAACCATTGATTGACGCTGACTCCCCTGCCAGCTATCGGCCTGTCTCTAACCTTCCCTTTTTAGGGAAGGTTATTAAACGGGTAGCGGCTCAGCAGCTCCAGGGGCATCTTGCCCCTTCTCAGTCTGGCTTTCGTCCAGGTTATGGCACTGAGACAGCACTTGGGGCTTTGGTAGATGAACTCCGCCGTGGAAAGGACCAGGGTCGCTCGACCCTATTGGTCCTGTTAGATCTCTCGACTGCATTTGATACCACTGACCATGAGATGTTGATGACGTGTCTGCGGGGGTGGGCGGGATCGTTCTTGAATGGTTCCGCTCATTCCTGACCAGGAGAACTCAGTGGGTGGTACTCAGTGACTGTTTTTCATCATACCGAGACCTCCCGTGTGGGGTCCCACAGTGTTCTGTCTTGTCCCCTCTACTGTTCAACATGTATATGCAACCCCTCAGTGAGGTGATCAGGGGGTACAGGGTGAGGTGTCATCAGTATGCAAATGACACCCAACTGTACCTCTCATTTTCAACTGACCCAGGCCCAGCTGTCTCGGTGCTTACCCGGTGTTTGGCAGCTGTGGGGGACTGGATGACGGCTAATCTACTGCGACTGAATCCTGACAAGACGGAGGTGATGTTAGTGGGCAAGTCAGTGGATGTGACGGCTCCGATTGATGGGATCTGTCCTCCACTGACTTCCCAGGTGCAGAACCTGGGGGTGCTCCTTGATGCACAGCTCCACCTGGATCTCCAGCTGTGTCTTAATGATTGACACACATGCATGTTATTCTCTAAGTCTTTGTGCATTCAAAAGTCCAGTTACAGAGTAGCTGCTGACAAAAACAGCTCACCGTTGTAGAATACCTGGCATCCAAGGCACATCGGAACTATTCAAGGCTCACTCTAAAACTGCTACAGACAGAAATTACTTACAACACAGAGGCAATTCAATGCAAGAAATCTTTCGTATCAGGAGCGTCAATGCTGTTAAGGCGGCTCAGCACCCTTTAAATGCCAAGATTCTCTCTCAACAGAAGAGCCACACTACTTGAAAATAGAATCCTTCGAATCCCATCTCTCCATTTCTGGTGACTATTTTTTTTTTCACATGCCTATAAGCAGGGTCCCCCCCAACCATTTTGGTCTTTTAAAAAAGGCTTGGGTTTCACTGGAGAAAGGGTAAAGAAACAAAAATTGGTCACCTACCTCGGTGAATTTGTTTCTCTTCGTTCCACCTGTCAGTGCTCCGCACGGGTAGCTCTGCGTATGGCCGACAGGAGGCAGAAGAAGAATTTTCGTCCTGCGCATGCGTGGAGCTGCCCTGAACCAGTCGATAGCCAAGCCGAGAGTCGATTTGTGTACCCTGTAAGGCTTATGTACAATCATTAGATCCTGAGCCGTCCCTTGGACATAATGGGCTTATTGAACTGTTAACTAGTAACTATATAATGAAGATAACTGGTAACTGCTAGAGGGAGACTCCCTTAAACTAATGCTGTTTGGCAGGGAGGGCCGGAGCACTGACAGGTGGAACGAAGAGAAACAAATTCACCGAGGTAGGTGACCAATTTTTGTTTCTCCTTCTGCCCCCTGTCAGTGCTCCGCACGGGATGTACCCGAGCACCAATTATGGGTGGGAACAAACAGCTCTGGGAACGTCCAGAACCGTCTGTAAGACCCTCCTGCCAAATGCCGCATCCGCGGACTTGTAGAAATCCAACTTATAATGTTTAACGAATGTATGCAGGGAGGACCAGGTTGCCGCCCTGCATATTTCGTCATAGGACGCCCTTGCTTTAAAGGCATATGATGTAGCGGCACCCCTGACGGAGTGCGCCCAAATTTGCAAGGGTGGAATCTTGTTCTTTGCCTTATAGGCTTCAGTGATGGCCTGTTTAAGCCATTTAGCTATTAAGGCTTTTGAAGCCTTCCTACCGCCATAGCTAGGCCTGATGTTCACAAAGAGGGCCGAAGTTGACCTTAAGGACTGGGTCCTCCTAATGTAGATTTTTAAGGCTCTCCTAACATCTAGGGTGTGCCATATTTTTTCTTTGGCGTGAACTGGGTTGGGGCAGAAGGAGGGTAGGATAATTTCTTGTGACCTATGGAAGGTTGAATTTACTTTTGGGATGAACGCCTCATCAGTCCTCAGGGTCACCGTCTGGTCCCCAAAAGAACAATAGTTGTCATCAATAGACAATGCTCCCAGTTCGGAAACCCTACGGGCCGATGTCACGGCCACCAAAAAAACCACCTTAAGGGTGAGCATATATAATGACACGTGGCGGAGCGGTTCAAACGGTGCTCTGGTGAGAGCATCTAGTACCAGGCTGAGGCTCCATGAGGGGCATCGGTGAATTACTGGAGGGCTGATATTACGAGCCGCTCGTAAAAACTGTGTTATGTGTCTATGAGGAAGGATTCTTTTGTTAGAGGTTGCTTGTAAGACTGAAGCAATCGCTGCCGATTGGCGGGCAAGCGTGCTAGGTCTTAGCCCTTTTTCCAAGCCCTCCTGGAGAAATTGGAGAATGACATTCACTCCCGCCTTAGCGGGATCTAGGTGTCTTTCCCCCGCCCAAGTGGCAAAGGTCCTCCAGGTAGCTTTATAAGCCCGTCTGGTGGCTGGGCGTCTAGCCTGTTGTAATGTGGTTAGGACTGCTTCTGAGTAACCGTGGGCCCTTAGGGCTGCGCGCTCAAGAGCCACGCTGTCAGCTTTAGGGTGTGCAGGTTGTCGCACCGGAGGGGGCCCTGTAATAGTAGGTCCTGTCTCAGTGGGAGCTGTATCGGGGTGACCTGGCTCAGATGCACGAGGTCTGAGAACCAGGGTCTCCTTGGCCACCAAGGTGTCACAAAGATGGCCCGGGCCTTTTCCCTGATCAATTTGGATATTGCCCTTGCTATAAGTGGAAAGGGGGGAAAGGCGTAGAGGAGGCCTGCTGGCCACGACTGATTCAGGGCATCCACTGCCTGCGCTCTTCCGTCTGCTGTCATCGTCATGTACTCTGGCAGTTGGGCATTGTTTCTGTTGGCGAACAAGTCCATCACTGGTTGTCCGAAGTTCTGTGTCAAGAACAGAAATACGTCTGGGTGAAGTTGCCACTCGTGTGGTTGGAGGATCTGCCGACTCAGCCAGTCCGCTTGGACGTTGTCGGTGCCCTTGATGTGTAGGGCCTTCAATGACCGAAGGTTGGTCTGTGCCCAGTTGAACAGCTTCACCGCTTCGCGCTGAAGTGCCATGGCTTTGGATCCCCCTTGATGATTGACGTATGCCTTTGCCGAAATGTTGTCCGTGTAAACAAGGACGTGTGCCGGCCCCATGAGGTGGCTCAGTTGTTGGAGCGCCAGTCGAATTGCCCTGAGCTCCAATACATTGATGTTCTGGGAGGTGTCTGTCTGGGACCATAATCCCTGAACTGATGTGGACCCCATCTGGGCTCCCCATCCGGTTAGGCTGGCATCCGTGGTGATGGTCACCCGATTTGGTTCGGTCAAGGGCATTCCTTTTTTGAATGTTTTTGGGTCTGACCACCAGGACATTGAGTTTTTGAATGTTCGTGGGATGTTGACCCATGGATTGAGACCTCTGGTGAGCTCTAATTGCATAGGCCTGAGCAGCTGTTGCAAGGGGCGAAGGTGAAAGCGTGCCCACTGTACCTGTTTTGTGCAGGATACCATCAGACCCAACAGTTGTGCTAGGTACTTTAGCCGTGCTCGCTGTTTGTATTTTAGACCGTGGATCATGAGTCTGATGCGTTGTTGTCTGGCTGGCGGGATGTATACGTTGCCTGAGGAAGTATCTATGATTACCCCTAGATGTTCCAGCTTGTTGGTCGGGACTAGGTGGCTCTTTTCCTTGTTCACGAGGAACCCATGGCTCTCGAGATATACTATGGTGTTGTGCAGATCCTGTTGAAGTTTCTGTTGGGAGTTCGCCCGTATGAGGAGATCGTCTAAATACGGATACAGGTGAATCCCTTGCTTGCGGAGGTTGGCTACTAACGGAACCAGGATCTTTGTGAATGTCCTCGGGGCGGATGATAGCCCGAACGGGAGAGCCTGAAATTGGTAGTGTTGTCCCTGATAACAGAATCGGAGGTACGTCCGGTGAGAGGGGTAAATCGGAATGTGTAGATATGCATCCCTGAGGTCTAACGAAGCCAGCCAATCTTGGTTTCTGATGGCCTGGCAGATGGATGTAACTGTCTCCATCTTGAAGCGGTGATATCGTACCGACTTGTTTAGCCTCTTGAGGTCTAATACCGCCCGCCAGCCGCCTGACTTCTTGGGGACAAGGAATAGGATGGAGTATAGTCCCAGTTTCCTTTGACCCATGGGTACTGGTTCTATGGCTCTGATTGTGAGAAGCCTTTGGATCTCTCCCAGCATGGCAGAGTGTTTGAGATGGTTCGTTGATGTTGGGGACACAATGAAGCCTTGGGCAGGGGAACTTTTTAGTTCTATGCGATACCCGTTGTTTATGCAATCTAACACCCAGGCGTCGGAGACTGACTGCTCCCAGGTTGTTAAGAAAAGTTGCAGCCTGCCTCCCACTTGCAGATAGTCATGCTTCTGTTTTTCTTTGGGATTGAGGAAAGGCCTTCTGTCTTTGTTGTCTGAATCCCTGAGGCTTGCCCCCTTTTCTGGGGTTAAATCGGTTAGTTTGGTCAAACCTGTGCTGCCCTTGTCTTCTGAATATGGTATAGCTGGTACCAGTGCTTCCCCTAGGTTTGTACGTAGGGGTGCGAAAAAGATTCTTTTTACTACCCATGTGTTGTAGGTTTTTTTGTTTTGTTTTGTCATTGGCATCTGCCAAGACGGTGTCGAGGCAGATACCAAAAAGTTTAAAACCTTTGTAGGGGGCTGCTGCGAGTAGGTTTTTTGCTGCTGCATCCCCTTGCCACGACCTGAGCCAGAGCTTACGTCGGGCCGCCACTGAGGATGCTACTGATCTGGCAGACCATAGCATGGCATCAGTGGTGGAGTCTGCCAGGAATGCAGTTGCCAAGTTGATTCTGGCTGAAAGGATTTGTGCCCTGTTATCTGAGATGTTAGCATTCTGGGCCTCTTGGGTCCAAGCTAGTAAGGCTCTAGCCACGTAAGAGGATACCACACCCACTCTGATAGAGATGGCTGAATACTCTAGGCCCCTCCTGAGGGATGACTCTATCCCCCTGTCAGTGGCATCCTTTGGGAAGCAATCCCCTTCTGTGGGGAAAACTGTTTGCTTTGCCAGGGAGACCGCTGCTGCGTCTATCTTGGGGTTTTTTAGTAAAGGGTCTTTCTTGCGAGATAGTGAATAAAGGGAAGACTGGGTCTTATTCATTCTTTGGTTTCTTTCAGGTTGTTTCCATTCACCCAAGATCAGCTTTTCGAAAGCTTTATCTAGGGGCACCCCCAATTCCTTGCCGTGGCAGGAAGGTAGGTACTCCCGCTCCTCGTCATCCTGAGAGTCCGAGGAAGCCTCTTTAAGGGGTTTTTCTATTACTTTGAGGGTCTTGGTGACCTGAGCGATTAGTTCGGGTTTACATGCCAGAGGGAACTTCCTTTCCCTATCTCTAGGGTCCTGCACCTCTTGAGGTGGGTCCTCAAAGTCCTCCCACTCCTGCCCTGAGTCGCAATCAGACTCTGAGTCTAGGCCTGTGTGCGAAATCTCCCTCGCTCTTTTTGCTAGTGATTCCCCCCCACTCTCCTCAGCCGAGGAGTGTGGAGAGCTGAGCAGCCTAGCCATGGAGCCCCCTGGTGGCCGCTTGTTTCTTTTTGCCTTGTTTGAGGCTTTTCCCGCCCTAGGCTGTGTGGGGGGGGGAGGGGCAGGCCTGCCGTCTCCCTTGCCTTGCAGCTCCCATAGGCGATCCAGGGATTGCTGCATGCGTGCCACTGCTGAGGCCAGGGACGCCATATCTGTGGGGGATTGCCCCTGCCCTGGGGCTGGCTGGGCTGTGTCTGCCTGCCCGGATGGTCCCTCATCAAGTGCCTGCATTGTGCTAGGCTGGGAGGGAGGGGGGTGGAGTTGCGGGAGCCCCCGCTTGTCCCTGTCCCTGTAGGCTGTAGTACGGGCGGTGGGCAGGAGAGCCGGAGAGAGGAACGCCTGGCCTCAGGGTTGCGAGGCGCCTCTCTGCTGATTAGGCGAGTGGGGCGGAGGGGAATATCCTTAGCCCTTCGGGGCTCTTACTCACGGTTTTTTCTGTCCCTCTCTCTGCCACTGCGGCTGCCAGGCACGTTGCGCGGCGCCCGTGGCTTAAGCGGGAAGGTGGAGGGGGTCTCAGGTCCCTGAGGTTCCCCGTGGAGCAATCGAGATCCGGATCAACTTTCCCTAGTTCCCAGGCACATTGCGTGGCAACTTAGGGATTTGCTCCTTGTTGCTCCCTGGTTCCCGGGCGATTGCGCGGCAACACGTGGGAGAAGCGGGGGGGAGGGGAAGCGTCTCCGGTAAGCCCCGCGCCCGCTTGTGCGGCGCCCTGGTCTCCTTCGGGCGCGCACTCCTCGTTCTTTTTTCTTCCTTTTCTTGAGCTTCTTCTAAGTTTCTTCTAAGTTTCTTGTATTTTTTCTTTTAGTTTCACGGCGGAGCCGAGAACGCGTCCTATCGGCCGAAGGCAGAAGATAAGACTGGTTCAGGGCAGCTCCACGCATGCGCAGGACGAAAATTCTTCTTCTGCCTCCTGTCGGCCATACGCAGAGCTACCCGTGCGGAGCACTGACAGGGGGCAGAAGGAGAAAAACTGTTTCCCTTTGAATTGCCTTTCTTCTCTCTCCCCTCTCCCAATGTGAACAGTTTGTCCCATGAGTTATGCCTCATCTCATGGGCAGTTGGCAGGATCTCCAAGATGATTAGCATCCTTTCTGGCAAGGGGTACTCCTGTAGAAGCTTCCCAGTTGAAAACTTCCAAACAACTGGCACAGATAACTAAATACTTAAGCACCTTACCAGGACAGCAGCAGCAATAACAGGAAACACTCAATCCCCATTAAGTGGAAAAAACTAATCAGAAAAAAAGGGACAGGCAGAAATATAATCCCTGTCCTGCACCTCACAGTCTTGTGAGGCTCCCCAGAGGTGCTAAGGTTGAAAGATTCCTGACTAATCTATACTCTCCTCCATGGGACTCCCAGAGGGTAGGGGCAAGGGGTCCACCAGACTTCACCCCGCTGGGGCAGACTGATCTCTCACCGACTCAAGCAGACACCTGTACCTGGGCCACCTTCTGAGGGCCCAGAGATCAAACCAAGGCCAGATGTACAGCACACCGCCCCTCTGCTGTGTTCCGGCAGCATGGTTTGCCATAGACAAGTTCCATTCTGAAGATGGAGAATGGGCTTCTCCCTTGAGTTGCTGCTGTGCTCCCTGCACATGTCAACAGAGTGGAAGGGGATTGGAGCAAGTCCTCCCAGGCTAGGTCTGTCCTGGTGTGCACCCAAAAGCAATTCTACTTGGAGAAGCATAAGGGGTGGGATAATAGGGCAAAACCCCTCTTCCCCCAGTATCACTGCCTGGCCTTGCCCTTGCTCACCAAAGCAGGGAGAAGAAGGGAGACAACCAAACTGAAAAGAAAAAAGAATAGAAAAGGAAAAAGGCCTAATTATCTCAGCACTGCAGGGAGAGGCCTAGCTCTGCCTTCAAGGCATGATTATTTGTATATCTAGGGATATGTTTCTTCTCATGTCAAGCCAACCTACCTGTCCTGTGGGAAAATGAGAAGTTGCTCTGAGTTGTATAGTTCCTGCAGAACATTAGAAAGAAACTGTCCCCACCATCTCTCTCCTCCACATAGCTGAACAAGTAGAAGACCAGTGTGTAATCGTATCTTTGGGGTCCCACTGATACACAAGTGTTTAAACAATTCTTCGCAAGCCTGAGCATGGAATGTACTTTGTAGAACCACAGGAACAGCGTTCCCTTTTAAGAAACAGAAACCAGTTAAAATTAATCACAGATGTTTAACTAAAAGTTAGTCACCTGACATTGAAGTTACTACAATTATGAATCATGATATAATTATATTTTCTTCTGAAATTCAGCTTAAACTAAATGACCAAATGTTCTCAGTTGCCCCAGAGCCCAAGCCTGCTCATCTTCTAAAAGAAGTGCAATACATTTTCATTTGGTAAGCAGGGGTAGGGTTGGGATGAAGGATTTAAATTATTTATATTATAATTATGTATACTGTAATCTGCCCTGAGTCCTTGGGGTAGAGTGGGATAATTGAAATAAATAAGTAGTCTCCTTAATGAAACTGGTTAACCATGCAATTCCTTTAAAGAAACAAATTTCATTACGTTTGACATACTTCTAAAGAAAATAGGGTTGGTAATGGAACCAGTTTAAATGGTTAAATTTTCCTAATAGTTATAATTTCATGCTGAAAATAACACATATAAGATGACTAGACAAAGAAGAAAATTGAGTTTCTTACCTGGGAATTTTCCTTCTATGAGCTTTCCTTGGACATCACTTCAGAATGCTGGGAAGAGATATCACGCGAAAAAAGTAGGGAGGGTTGAAGTGATGTCCAAGGAAAGCTTGTAGAAGGAAAATTCCCAGGTAAGAGACCCAATTTTCCTTTCTCCGGAGCTTTTCCTGGACATCACTTCAGAACCATGGGGAAGTAACAGAGCAGTCACACCAGCGTATAACCCAGAGAGTGACTTAAGGATGAAACCCCCTACTCCTCTGGAGAAGAGGATCCTACTCCAGCACCCCCTGCAGCCAAATTCTAATGTGTGCAATTTGTAGTGCTTTGTGAAGATGTGCAGGGAGGCCCATGTGGTCGCACTGCACACCTTGTAGGATGCCCAGAATCTGAAAGCTCGGGAAGTGGATGACACCCAAATGGAGAGAGCCCTAACTCCCTTCAGCAAGATTAGATCCTGCGCCCTATACACCTCTGAGATGCAGGATGTCACCCCTTTGGTTATGACTGATGAATGCTTTCTTACCCTTCTGCTGAGGGTTATAATTCACAAAGAGGGCTGGGGACCTCCTGATTATCTCAGTTCTTTCTAGATATGTTTTTAGTGCCCTATGCACATCGAACTTACATCACAGTAACTTTTGGGGGCAAGAGGATCTATGATTGAAGGAAGGGAGGCAAGTTTCCTGTGCTCTGTAAAAAAGTGTTGAATTTTGGGATAAAGGCTGGGTTCAACGTCAGCACTACTGACTTTCTTTCCGGGTTATGGCACAAACTGCACTTGTGGTCTTGGTCGATGACCTTTGCCTTGAGTTGGATCGGGGTCGTTCGACCCTTTTGATCTTGCTAGATTATCAGCTGCAGCATTTGAGATGGTTGGTCATGAGATGCTGGTGACTCGCCTGCAAGACCGGGCCAAGCGGGATTGTTCTTGAATGGTTCCGTTCCTTCCTGACGGGGAGAACTCCGCACATGGTGATGGGGGATTGTTTATTGTCCCCCCGGGGCTTCATGCATGGAGTTCTGTAGGGTTCTATACTGTTCCCTCTTCTGTTCAACATATACATACACCCTTTGGGCAAAGTTGTGAAGGGGTTTGGTGGTAGTGTCATCAATATGCTGATGACACCCAACTATTCCTCTCGTTTTTAGATGACTCAGGCACGACAGTCTCTGTGCTTACTCAGTGTTTGGTGGCTGTGGGGAACTGGATGAGGGTGAGCCGTCTGAAGCTGAAGCTGAATCCCGACAAGACTGAGGTGGTGATGGTGGGAAGGGCCAAGGGGTTGGTGGCCCCCATCATTGGTTTGGAAGTTTGTCCCTCCTGGATCCTTCAACTTTGGAGTCTGGGAGTGCTCCTTGACTCACAGTTCTGCCTGGATGCTCAGGTGGAGGCTGTGGCAAGGAGCACATTTGACCAGTCACATCTGGTACAGCGACTCTGGCCATACGTTTCGGACTCCGACCTGACCACTCTCATCCATGCCTTCCTCACCTTAAAATTAGACTACTGTAATGCACTCTACGTGGGGCTATAATCCTTGGCAATGGTCTGGAGACTGTACTTGGTGCAGAATGCAGTGCCCGTCTCCTTATGGTGACAGGTCATCGTGAGCACATAACACCTATGCTGTGTTTGCTGCACTGGCTGCCTATATTCTTCCACGCCTGTTTCAAGGTGTTGTTTCTTATCTTTAAAACCCTACATGGTCTGGGTCCCACCTACCTGCAGGAGCGCCTCAGCCCCCCAGATACTAGATTGGCACCTGTGGTCGGCCGGGGGCACCCTTCTCGAAGTTCCTTGAGTGTCTCAGGTGGCGATGATGGGGTGGGTATTCTCGGTGGCCACTCCGAGGCTGCGAAACTCCCTCCCAGTTGCGGTCCGTTTGGCCCCAGACCTCCCCTCCTTTCAACGACAATGCAACACCTGGCTGTTCTGCGAAGCTTTTGATGAGGGACCCTATTTAAAATTCTATGTAGGGAACCTATGGGCCACTGGAGAAGAAATTAGCCTGGCTGCCTGAAGGAATTTCCTAACATGAGGGTGTGTGTTAAATCTGGAACCTGAGGGAGCTCCCAGTACAATGACTGTTACCTGGCAGGATCAAGAGTTAGGTTTTAGGCCTTTCTGAAACCCCGCTTGGAGAAAGTATGATTTTCACATCAACTGAGCAAGGGCCTGTCTGGCATGAAGCACCCACTCTGAAAAGATCCTCCAAGTGGATTGATAGATTCTTTTTGTAGAATATCTGCGTGCTGTCAGCAGTGTCTCCAGGACCTGTTCTGAGGACCTCTCCAGGCCTAAACCATGAAGGGTTCTCCTTTCAATAGCCATGCCGTCAGCTTTAGGTGTCAAGGACTGTCATACACGCGTGGCCTGAGTGAGGCAACTGAGTTGGAGGCAGGAATAGAGGGGTTGCCACATTCGGTTCCCCGAGATCCAAGAACCAGTCTCCTCGGCCATGCTGGAGCTATTAAGATCACTCTGGTGTTCAATTTCTTTACCTTGGCTACCCACCCTGCTCAAGACTGGAGAAGGGGCAAAGGCATAGATTAGATCTTCTGGCCAGTATTGATTTAGTGTATGGATCCCCTCAGACTCTGGGCAATTGTGGCGAGAGAAGAAATTGGCATTTTCCTATTGCTCGCTGAGGTGAAGAGGTTCAAGCTTGGCATCCTGAAGGACTCTAGAGACCACTTCCTCAGGTCTAGCTGCCTCCAACTCAGCCAGTCTGCTGTGACGTTCTCTGTGCCCTTAATGTGGAGGGCTGGAAAGGACAGAAGATTGGATTCTACCCACTGAAGAATTTCCACTGTTTTCTTGTGAAGAGTGTGCGAGACTGAGCTGCCCCGATGGTTTAAATAAGCCTTGATTGTTACATTATTCGTGTAAGCTAGCACATCCTAATTTTTTTTACTTTGCATTCGAAGCGGCAAAGGGACAGATGAATAAACTGCAATTCAAGCCAGTTTATGCTTCTTTTTGCTTCTGAGTGAGACCATGTCCCCTGTGCATAGTGGTTTCCCAAATGAGTCCCCTATCTGGTCAGGCTTGCATCTGTCATTATCACCACTCGGTGAGGCTCAGATAAGGGTATCCCCGTTAGGAAAGGGGAATCAGAGCCACCAGTTAAGTCTTTGACTCTGTGCGACTTGTACCTGGGGATTCAAGCCCTGTGTAATTTCCTCTTTGAAGGGTCTGAAGAATTTTTGAAGGACTCAGGTGTATCCTTGCCCACTGCAAGAGTTGGAAGCAGAATATGAGATGGCCCTGTAGTCTCTGGTTAGCTGTTTTAACAAAGAGCTGGCCTGGGACTGGATCTGTCTGACTAGGTTCCTGATTTTTGTCTGCCTTTTCTCTGGAACAAATACCCTGTCCTGAGAGGTGCTGATTATGACCCCAAGGTACCATCGCAAACCCACGAACACAAGGGAGCTCTTCTTGTAATTTACTTCAAACCCATGCATTTCCAGGTATTGGATAGTTCTCTGGACATCCCTTTTGGCCTTTGCCTTGGATGGGGATCAGATCAGTAGATCTTCCCAGTAGAGATGAATATGTATCCCTTCCAAGCGCAGGAAGGCTACCAATGGTACCAACGTTTTCGTGAAGGTCCTGGGGGAGGTTGATAGGCCAAAAGAAAGGGCTCTGTACTGTCACTGTGCCCTGTCGTAATAAAAGTGGAGAAAACAAGTATGCTTCCTTCAGATCTAGAGGCTAGCCAGTCTCCTGGAGAAATGGCGGAGCAAATTAGGTCACCATTTCCATTTTGAACTCTCTCAACTTCAACGAGCAGTTTAGTCTCTTTAGATCAAGAACTGCAGAGCATTCCTCTGACCTTTTGGACACTAAGAAGAGGATGGAGCTACGGCCTAGCTCTGGATCCGGGACTCTCTATAGCCTATGTCTGAACAGGCTGTCCTTTGCCTGCATGGGAAAGTCTCTGCCTAGTTCTTTGGCCATCTCCCTGTGTGGGGAGAGGGTATCAGCTTATTCCCCTTCCTCTGGGGAGGAGTGTCTGAGGTATTGAAGGCCAGTCTGTCCTCCTCCTCCTCCCCCCGAGGGTCCAACTCCCCATCTCCTAGGTGGTATTGCACAACCCCCTTGGGGTGCTGAGAATGGGGTCATTTTGCTTGGGAGATGGGTGGGCTTCCTCATTCAAGGAAAGTTGGATTTCTCCCTGCTTCTCTCTCCTCTGGGTCCTGCTCCTTCTCGGAGAAGATATCAAAGTCCTCGGGGGGAGGAAGGAAGGGAAATACCCTCTGTTTAGCTGCCTGCTTCTTTGCAGTGGTTTGTTTGCCCTTCCCCATAGTTTTGGATTTCCCTCTGGAGAGAGTTTTGGCAGGAACCAGGCTTTGGGCCTTCTGGTTTTTTTCCCTTTGGCGGCTGCTAGGGGGGAGTTCTGCTGGCACCCAGCCTATCTAGGGAAACTAGGATGTAGCCTAGCATTTTCATCTGCAGGGCCACTGTCTGAGTGAGGCAGGGGGAGATTACGTTCTGTTGGATCTCCACCGGTTGTGCCTGCCTCACCATCTTGTGCTGAGGAAGGAGGTTCGAGGGGTCTCGCCTGTCCTCTGTGGGGGAAACGGGGTGGGGTGGGGGAGACGGGAGCCAGACAATGCCGGGATATGCCAGTCTGGGCATCGGTAGTGGGGTCAGATTAGCATGTGGGATGTCCGATGAGGTTCTGCCGCCCCCACTCTTCCCTTTCCCCACACCAGCTGGGGTGAGGTATTTGGCTGCGTTCGGTCCTTATTATTGTGCCTGGAGAGCTTTGGTTAGTCTACTTCAAGAACTTGAAGTAGGTGCCGCAAGGTGCGGGACCTATTAGGATGGTCCGTCCCCAGAGGTTGATGGACCCAGTGTGGTTTCTAGGCGCTCTGGGGGAGTTACACTCTGACCTTGACGACCGTCACATCGATGACCTCGTCAAGCTATGGAATATCTTGCTGACGGAAGCCATCGATCAAACGGCTCCCAGATGTCCGCTGCCCATGTGGCAGGCCTCCTTGGTTGTCTGAGGAGCTGCGGATCCTGAAGCAAGGAGGGCGATGGTGGCGTTGATCTCGTACGGAAGCCAACAGAGTGCGAAAGAGCTAGTTTACGAGCCTATGCCGTAGCTATGCGGATAGCAAAGAGGGAGTTCTTTGCTACCCTCATAACATCCGCGAAATCTCATCCAGCGGAGTTGTTCCGGGTGGTGTGGGGGCTGGTCAGTTCAGTCTCCCTCAACCCAGGGGGTTGAGCCATCTTCCACCCGCTGTGACCTTTTTGCAGATAATTTTGCGGATAAAATCGCTTGGATTCACCACAACCTCGATGACGCACTTAGTGCAGTGGAGGAGCTAGAGGGTGTGGAAGCCCCGACTTGTCTGTTTTTGTGGGATCGCTTTCAGTCTGACATCCACTGACATGGTGGAGGTGCTTGGTGCTGTTCAAGCCACCTCTTGTGAATTAGATCCGTGCCCATCCTGGCTGATTAGAGCTGCCAGGAGACACTGGGGCTGTTGCTGGCTGGGATGGTCAATGCCTCCCTGCGGGAGGGCAGAGTGCCGAGCTGTCTCAAAGAGATGGTGGTGCAGCCTCTGCTCAAGAAATCATCGCTTAACGCTGACTCCCCTGCCAGCTATCGACCTGTCTCTAACCTTCCCTTTTTAGGGAAGGTTATTGAACAGGTAGTGGCTCAGCAGCTCCAGAGGCATCTTGACCGCGTCGGTTATCTTGATCCTTCGCAATCACGCTTTCGTCTGGGTCGTGGCACTGAGACAGCAGTTGTGGCACTGGTGGATGACCTTCACCGAGAAAAGGACCGGGGTCGATCGACCCTATTAGTCCTATTAGATCTATCGGCAGCATTTGATACCATTGACCACGAGATGTTGGTGATGCGCCTCCGGGGCAATGCAGGGGTGGGCGGGATCATTCCCGAATGGTTCCGCTCATTCCTGACCGGAAGAACTTAGCAGGTGGTACTCTGTGATTCTTTTTCATCTTACCGAGACCACCTGTGTGGGGTCCCACAGGGTTCGGTTTTGTCCCCTTTCCTGTTCAAAGTGTATATGCAGCAGCTCGGCGAGGTGATCAGAGAGTTCGGGGTGAGGTGTCATCAATAATAATACCCCTCCCTTCATACCTTCAAATCTCTCCTTAAAACACACCTCTTTCGCTCTGCTGTCTGACTCTTTATCCTGCTGAGCCACTAGTCCTATACCTATGATCGGTTTACCCTTATCCTTGCAACATGGACCTGCCTGCTGTCATTCTCATTTTAACCAAGCCAAGTACGTGCACTTGAGACCTCTCATCTTCATGAATGTTAGACCCCTTGTCTCTCCCTCTGTTCCCCTTCCTAAGTCTCTCCCCCAGCTCCTGTCTCTCAGATTGTAAGCCCTAGGGGCAGGGACCGTGTCTATTTTATTACTTTGTAAAGTGCCAGGTACACTGCTGGCGCTATATAAATGTTTGTTAATAATAATAATAATATGCGGATGACACCTAACTGTACTTCTCATTTTCAACTGACCCAGGGCTGGCTGTCTCGGTGTTTGGCGGCTGTGGGGGACTGGATGAGGGCTAATCGACTGCAACTGAATCCTGACAAGACGGAGGTGATGCTAGTAGGTAGGTCAGCGGTGGTGACAGCTCCATCGATTGATGGGAGTCTGCCCTCCGCTGACTTCCCAGGTGCGGAACCTGGGGGTGCTCCTCGATGCGCAGCTCCGCCTGGATCTTCAGGTGGAAGCTGTGGCGAGGACAGCCTTCCGCCAGTTACATCTGGTGCAGCGGCTTCAGCCACTGGTTTTGGCTCCGGACCTGGCCACAATCATCCATTCTTTTATTACCTCTAGGTTAGACTACTGCAACGCGCTTTATGTGGGGCTACCTATGGTGATGGCTCGGAAGCTGCAGCTGGTGCAGAATGCAGCGGCCCGGCTCCTGGTGGGGTTGGGTCACCAGGAGCACATTAAACCAGTGTTCCGATCTTTGCACTGGGTACCAATGGTCTTCCAGACCCGATTCAACGTGTTGGTTTTAACCTATAAAGCCTTACACGGTCTGGGCCCTGCTTATTTGCAAGACCGCCTCACTCGCCGGGTTCTAGATCAGCCCCTGCGTTTGTCCGGTGGCACCTTGTTGGAGGTCCCCCAGGTTCTCCACAGGGCCACGCAGGATAGGGCGTTTTCGGTGGTCGCACTGCGCCTCTGGAATTCCCTTCCGGTGGGGGCACGGTTGGCCCTGGACCTCCCGTAGGAAATGCAAAACCTGGCTGTTCCCTCAGGCATTTGGCGAGGGAGAAGGGGGGTTGGGGTGTTTGATTGATTGTTTTATTATATTTATATGTATTGTTGTTAGCCGCTCTGGGCTGCCTGTGGCAGGAGAGAGCGGGATATAAATCCTGTAAAATAAATAAATAAATAAATAAATAAATAAAGTAACAAATGCCAGATCTCTGCAGCTATGCTTCTTTCAGTCCAAGGAAGAAGATCTAACTGGAGACCGAGGGAACGATAACCCACCGAACATGCTCCAGAAGATTCTTGGTCTTCAGCCACCTAGCTGTGGAGGCAGGGAATAATTTCCTGGCGTTCGGAAGTGATGTCCACTGAAAGCTTGGGAGAAAAACTGAAGCTATATTTTGACCAGGAGAGAATTCCCAGATTTAGAATCTCAGAAAATTGTAATTTACATCTAACAAGCCTTTAGCAATTAAAATCTAAAAGTTATATTTTGCTGGGATATTTATTAAAACCCTATATTTCATTGTTAATTAATTAATATGTAACCATGAGTTTCAGAAGGCAACATAGCTTTGCACTGGTGGTTATTAAAATGTCTTCACACTCCCAAAGATGGTAGAATCTCTATGGTACAGAAAATTTTACCTATTAGCAATATTAGGAAACAATTTGTCCACTATGATAACAATATGCTCAAACAACAAAGACTACTAACCATTCGAAGAATGAAGCAGGCTAAGCAAAGTATCAAGTAAGTATCTGATGATTGTGCGTAACTGTTCTGTGGAGGACATCTGAATCAACTCTTTTGGGTCAGTTTGATCTTTTAATGTCTTCCTGCTTGCACCTAAAGCTACTTTAAGCCTCTGTACAGCATGATGAGCCAAATTTAGTTGAAGCTGTAACTGAATACAATCTTGGTAAGCAGAAAATACTCTACTGTCTTCCTCTACTGCCTTATCAGGCTTTCGTAAAAAATACTGAGCATTGTTAGCACTGTTGAGTGGTGGCAGGTCAATGTTTTGCAGAAGAGTTTCCAGCCTATGGCAAGCTAAATTGTACCTAGAAAGGGGGGGGAGAGAGAGAGAGAGAGAGTCACCATCAGTCCAAATTCACTAACTGGAGTGCACAATGAAGAGTTAAAATCATAAATTTTATTTACACCTATTAAACATATATTGGAAATGAGGCCAGAAGAAAACATGGCAGTTTTTTGGTGTATATATAAACATTTTTATTTTAGTAGTTGTACTACAACAGAAGACATGGATTTTTAAAAAAACACCAGAAAGAGGTTTTACAACAACACCGTTCTGCAACAACATTTACCCTTCGTAACGCTGTTAAACTTTGGCCCTTCCTTACCATCCCCACTACCAAAACTCTAGTCCCTGCTTTCATCTTCTCTTGCTTGTACTACTACAACCTCCTTCTTATTGGCCTTTCCTCTTCTCACCCTGAGCCTCCAAACTCCTATTCAACACTGGCTGCCAATAGCGTGCCGAGCCAGGTTCAAGGTGTTGGTGTTGATCTACAAAGCCCTTTACGGTCTCTGGGCCCCTCGTACCTCAGGGACTGCCTCGCCCGCTGTGCCCCAGAGCGGCTCCTGCGGTCGGCCGGGGGTGCCTTTTTGGAGGTTCCCCGCGTAAAGCGGGGGGCCACAATGGAGAGGGCATTCTCGGTGGCCGGGCCACGCCTTTGGAACTCCCTTCTGGAGGAAGCCCGCCTGGCCCCAAGCCTATTGTCATTCCGGCGGTGTTGTAAAACCTGGCTGTTTACCCAGGTGGGGTGGGTTAGGGTTATGGTGTTTCGCCCCCATCCTGTTTTACTGTTTTAACTTCTGTAGCCTTGTTTTAAATATTGCTGTTTGTTTTAAACTGTTTTATAATGTTTTTATGTATTTGAAAACTGTTGGAAGCCGCCCTGAGCTGGTTACAGGAGGGTGCAGGGTATAAATTATTGAAATAAATAAAAATAAATAAACAAACACTGCTGCCAAGGTTGTTTGCCACTTTCATCACGTTCTGCCTCTCCTCCCTCCCTCATCACATCCAGCACAAATTCCTTTTCCTCCTCTTCAAAGCTCTTCACAGCCTTGCTCCCTCCTATCTTTCTGCCCTCATATTCTGCTACATTCTTACTCAGGAACCTTGCTCCTCCTCTGACACCACCTTCACCCACCTCCATGCCTCCTACTCCCTCAACAGTCTTGGCCCCTTCTCCTATGCTGCCTGGAACTCCCTCCCCGAGCCAATATGTTATGCTCCCTCCTGACCTTCAAAGCCCTCCTAAAAACCTACCTCTTCCATTAGGCTTTCCCTAGCTCTTCAACCCCCACCGACTGCTCATTTATGCTTATCTTTACACTACCCCTTCTTTCAGGAACCTCCTCCCCACCCCCCTTTAACTAAGCTAAGCACATGCACCCTCTTCACGAATGTATCCCTGTCTCTTCCTATGCTCCCCTCTCAGTTGTCCATTGTAAATTGTAGTTTCCATGGAGCAGGGACCCGTCTCTAATTATGACAGAATAGTACCAGGCACAGTACTGGCACTATAGAAATTATTAACAACAAACTTTACCATAATATTCCCAGGGTTTAGTTTAAGTTTACTAAATATTGTAAAGTACATTCTTCTGACCTGCATTGTATGTCTTCCTGCAGTGCAACCATCATTGCTAAATGTTGGTCAATTTCCGGTTGATTTGCAGATTCAACTTCTCCTCTTAGAGGATCATGCATTAACTTCAGCTCACTTTCCCATGGCAAGATGTAAGTGTGACCATAGTAAAATCCTAATGGAATTTTGGCTCTAGCATTTGTACTACCATAGCGACCGATAACTGTGATCTGAAATGACAGATATCAAATCTTTACTATTATTGCCTCTTAATACAATTATACAAAATGAGAATACACAAAATTTGAACTGAACAATATTAAATCTAAGGAAAGTTTAAAAAAATTAAATTTCTAGTAGAAAGTCTAGAATTTAGAAAGGACAGCAAGAAGTCCATCATTACATACGGAAAAATACTCCGTTTTAATGTCTTTGTTTTACCTTCATGAACCTGCAAACGGGTGGTGGTATTAAATCATGCAGAATGAGGGAATGGGTGCTAATATCAGTAGCCACTACCAGTCGTCTTCCATCCACCTCTTCTCCTAATGTCCAAATGTCAATTGACAAGGAAGCCAAGTCTCCACAAGTGGGAATTAACACGTCTGTCAACAGCACAGGTCTGCCAAAATCTAGAGTCACAAATCTCCTTGCTCCTACAAAGAAAGAAAGAAACAAACAAACCACCCCCCAAAAAACAAAGAGATTAAGGCTAGCTAAAACATTAAGACCACAGCAACCAGCAGACTACACTAAAACTAAAAAAAAAAGTAGCTCTGTACCATTTCAGTATGGTTCAGGAATTATTTGTGAAGAAAGGAAAATTTGGTTTATTTACCTGGTGAATTTTCCTTCTTATTTCCTGGGGAGGCAGGCAGCCCTTGCTGGGCTTAGCTCCTCCAGTCCACTTAAAGGCAGAATTCAGCTCTTTGATTGGCTGCCTAGCTTAGGGGAGGAGCTAACCCTGTTTCGACTCACAGAGCTGTAACTTCCAAAGCTACTAGACAGAACTACTTACATCAATTAGAAGGTGACAGTTGCAACATCACAACATAAATTTAGTGAAAAAGCCCCAAGAAAGAGGGCTAACAGAGGAAAAATTAGGAAAAGTACCCCGGGGGTGACTAGTCAACTTTCTCCAGATTCCCTGAGAAGGCTAGGAATACTTTGTAACGGGGTCTACAGCATTCGGTCGATCAGGTATTGCAAGAGTTCTCTCCGAAAACAAAGAAAAAACCCCACAGGATGGTTCAGACTACCTGCCTCCCCAGGAGATAAGGAAAATTCACCGGGTAAGTAAACCAAATTTTCCCCTCTCTCTCTCCTGTGGAGGAAGGCAGTCCTTGCTGGGATGAACCCAAGCAGTGTCCTCCCAAATAGGGAGGGTATCTCAGAAGTAAAACAACACACTCCCGTGGGTTACGGAGTCAACAATTACGTCAGAACTCTTTGATACACGCCGCCCAAAGGCAGTCCTAGCCGAGATCCAGGTATGAATGTTGTAGTGGCAGGTGAAGGTATGAAGTGACAAGCAACACGCCACCATACAAATTTCTTCCATAGAAGCCCCCTTGGAGAATGGCAGCATTAGTGGCTGCGCTCTTTAGGGAATGAGCAGTGATTGGGAACTTGTAATCCTTTTGATCTATAAGCTAATGCTTATAGCCACCATGCCAGGGTGGCTGTAGATGCTTCTTTACCTCTCTGGCCCTTCCTAAAGGCAAACAAACAGGGCTAAATCTATTCTAAACGTCTTCGTATTCTGTAGGCAGATTTTTAGAGTTCTCCGAACATCCAGTTTATACCAAACTTTCTCTTAGATGTTGCAGATTAGGACAAAAAGGCAGGCAGCTCTGTATCCTGATGTCTGCAAAAATCTGTATTCACTCAGTCTGGAACACCCTGTCATGAACCATGTCCAGAACCACTCCCAAATGGTTAAGTCTCTGTGTAGGTTGTGTGAAGCTTTTCTCCCAATTTAGGACGAAACCGTAACTCTGCAGGCAGTTCATTGTTTGTTGGACTGCCCACTTGCACCTGTCGAAATACTCTGCCCTTACAAGAAGATCGTCAAGCTAGGGGAATACGCAAATTCCCCTGAGCTGTAGGCTTGCTACTACCACCACCAGAAGATCTGTAAAAAATTTCGGGGAGGCTGCTAAACCAAACGGTAGCACCTGGTATTGAAGTGCTGTCCATCATAGGTAAATCTCAAGAACCTCCCGTGAGCAACTCTTACTGGAACATGGAGATAGGCCTCTGAGGTCGATTGAGGCCAGAAAAATCTCTGGTTTGAGGGACTGAAGAGTTGACTTGAGCATCTCCATGAGGAATTTCCTGGCCCTAAGGTGCTTGTTGAGACCTTTGAGATCTAGAATGACTCTGACCTCTCTATACTTTTGGCAGACAGTGAAGAATATTGAATATGCACCACAGAGGTTCTCCAATGCCGGAACTGGTTAGATAGCTATGTCTATAAGGTGTTCAATTCCCTGCTGAGGTCTTTGATGTTTGCTCATGTTTTTGGATTTGGGGATTAAGATCACGTATGCCCTGGGCCAAGAGCTGAACTCAATGGCGTAGCCATGGACGATGATGTCCGTCACCCACCGGTCCGTAGTTGTTAATGCCCACTGACCATGAAAGCTTGTAGCTAGGCAAAACGAAGTGGGTGGGGAAGGGAATGTCCAGTTAGGAGTTGGAGGAACCTGACATCTTCAACTTTCTTCTCTTGAAGAAACCCCCTCTTGTATGGCCTCCTCTCTGCCAGCGGTTCCTATTGGCAGTACTACCTCCTCTTCTAAAGGATGAGTGAAAACAAAAGGACTGTTTAGGTTGGAAGCGATGTCTGGGGTCCCATCTGGTTGGACTAACAGGGATACCTTTCTTTTTTCCCAGCTTGTCCGTCATGGCCTTCCCCATGGGTTCCCTGAAGAGTTTTCCTCCCGGGAAGGGGCAGAGGTTAATACCATCTTTGCCTGAAGGTCAGCTTTCCAAGGACGGAATCAGAGAACCCATCTTGCAGCTACGGTATTTGCCATGGATCTTGCCACGAACTTAGCATAGTCCAGAGCAGCATCAGTAACAAAGGAAGCTGCAGCTGACAGCTTTTTAAAATCTTCCTTCCGTTCTCTGGTTTGAGCTGAGGTAGACCTGTCCTTAACCCATAAAAACATATCTCTAGCAAAAGTAGCTGCTGTAGCTGCTGCTCTACAAGCTGTAGATGCTGATTCAAAGTCTTTGTGAAGAAGGGACTCAGCTTTCCTGTCAAGAGGATCTTTGGGAGCCCACTCTCCATCAGTAGGCAAGACCGAAGTCTTGGACAGGTCAGAGGCCCCCAGGTCTACCTTATGGAGGACGAATTTTTCTGACTGTGACTCAGGCAGCATATAAAAAGCATCTAGCTTTTGCTGGTTGGGTCTACTCAGCATTCAAGAATTAAGGTATAACGAGGGAAGAGGCAACAACAAGCTTTCTTGAAGCTCAGGCAATTTGCATCCTCTGCCAGGTTCTCCTGTGACTGGGAAGGAGCCAGAGGAGGGGGTACTGACAGACCAATGTGGGTGTCCACTGGCTCAAAGAGTTCTGGTTGAAAGGTTCTCACTCCTGCCTTGGATACTGGGCCTTGGGGCTCTCTATCTAGGATTTTCCCCTCCTCTTTGTCAACTTGTTTAGAGGAAACTAAATCATGGGGTACTGATACCCCTCTTGCCCTCCCTGTGCTAACCTCTAAGGTAGGGGTGGGGGCCACACTGAATATTAATATGAACTCCAAGGGTCACATAGAGGTTGGGAGTGGGAGTGCTTAACAGGTTTATTCAAGAAAAAGAGGGCCCAGATTATGGATCCATCCCCTGGAACTGTTCCCTACCCTTGGTGTGTGTGTGCCCTCCTTTGTGCTTCATCATCATGAGCTCAGGTTTTCGGTACTTGGGGGTAGGGAATGGATCCAAGGGCCAGATCCAGGCACTGGAAAGGGGCCCCATAAAAGCTTGCCGAGGGCCACATTTGGCCTCCGGACCTGAGGTTCCCCACCCCTGCTCTAAGGGGACAGGACAAAAAAAAGACCTCTTGGAGCCTGGTGAGTGGGCACGGGATTCCACCTGCTCTCCAACCTCTATGACAGAGGCTGAAGAGCTCTCTTGAATGCCTGCTGAGCCACCTAAGAGGCAACACACACTCTGGGCTCCTTTGGTTACCAGCTGGTGGCCTAACCACTGGAATACCAGAGGGGGAACCCTTTCAGGTTCTGATCCTGAATGAGGCAGATGCCCGTGGCAGGGATTTCCCTCAGGGATCTGAAGGGCTGAAAAATCATTCCCCCTACCTCTCAGTCTCGAGCGCCCTCTAGCAGCTCTGCTGGGGCTCTCAATAGTCTAGAGGAAGAAGGGCTAGCCCCCTCATCCCTCTGCTGCTTGGAGTTTTTCCGAGGTGGTAAGGATTCCTTGGGGGAGGACTGTCCCCCACTCTCCATTACCTCAGGAGCCAGCACCTGTTGGGACCCCTCAAGCCTCGTGCTGCCCTCCCTGAACAGTGGGGAGCTCTAAGGCGAGGGGTCTTGATCTTAATGGATCTTTGGGGGAGCCTTCCCCCTCATCGGGTAGCACGGAGGCTTTCGCCATCCTTCCCAAGCCCCTGCATCTACCTTGGGAAAGATGAAAGCTCCTGACAGTGATTTGGGGAGAAAGTAAAAATCACTGGCCAGTGAGCGAGTACCCTTGGCTGGCTGAGCCCACTCCACATTCAGCCATTTTAAATATAGCAAGAAGAGAGGGAGAAGAGAACCCTCCAAGGACTCCAGGGGCAAGACGAACACCAAGTCTTCTGTTAAACGTTCCTCCACTTGAGGGGGAGGAGGAGAGGGAGGCACGGAGAGCCCTATCCTCGAGGCAACTTTTGACACTAGCCAGTCAAACAAGTCTGGCTGGAAAATAGTAGCCCCAGCTTTAGGTACAGAGTCCTGTCCTTGTACAAAGACTCCCCCTTCCTCTTTGGGCTCAGTTAGGCCGGTCTGAAAAGCCCTCCGTGCGGCTTTGCCAGGAAAGCAGCGCGGGGGAGACCTTTCAGACCAGCCGATCCCCATGCATGTTCGGGCTACGCATTCCCCCCCGCAGCCCAAATATGCGTGGGGAGGTCATGTCTGAAAGTGGCCTGAGATCCTCATTCTCCCCTCTGGGGCAGTCTGTGCCTTCGACCCAGCATTGCCCAGGGAACCCTGCAGGCAGTTTAGGGAGACTGATCTACAACACCATGTGGAAGAGACCCAATGGCCCAACTCCTCCCCTGCCCCCAACCACTGAGGGAATAGTGCTTCGGTGGAGGGAACATATAGGCCCAACCCAGAAGCTGGTGGATGCCCTGAGTCCCCCATGTGAGTAACTGTTGTCCCAGCCACTGCACTAAGGCAGAAGGGACTTTGCAGTTTCCTGGCTGCCCTGAGGGAACTGAGGAGCGCTCCTTCATAGTTCCTCAAGTGGCTGCAAGAGCTGCTGTGTCTCCACCTGCTCCTGAAAGAGTGGGAATTGTAGTGGGAGTTGGAGGACCAGGAAAAAGGGCCTGTTCTGATACCAGGAGGGTTGGCTTGGAAGAATAAGGGCATCCAAACAGGAATTACTCACACCCTCCCGGTCTCCTGAAGGCCTCCTCCTCCCTGTATTGTCCTGGGGATTTGGGACGTGGCCACGCTGCCGGTTGCCCCTCAAGCTCTGCTGAGGAACTGGGGGTGGGATCCTGGCCCTGAGGGGCTAGTCCCCTCACCCCAATGCTGCCTTTCTAACAGAGGCAGTTCGGATCTTTTGGAGGGGCACGCCTGCAAGACTCCCCTCACAGCCATCTGAGGAAGAGACCATGGCAGCACAAATGGCCCTGCCTCAAACCTCATGCTGCCCTCCCTAAANGGGGGGGGGGGGCGGGGAGAGAGTTCTGAGGTGAGGGGGCTTGCCCCTCAGGCCAACAGATAAAATCCCCTGTGGGGAGAACTAGGGGCAGGGAGTGTCTCCCTAGGCTCACTACCACTGGGGATATATAAATAGAAAAAAAAAATGAGAAAAGAAAAAGAAACCTAGTTCTCCAAAGTTGTGGAGAAACAGCCCTATACTGCTGGCCTAATTGGAGGCAGGAACAGATCTGGGAGCCAAACCAGGGTTAGCTCCTCCCCTAGGCTAAGAAGTCAATCAAAGACCTGTATCCTGCCTTTAAGTGGAGTGGAGGAGCTAAGCCCAGCAAGGGCTGCCTGTCTCCACAGGAGAGAGAGAGAATTGCAATTTAACTTTTGCTCCAGTAAGGACCCCACAAACCTACATTCACTGTAGTAAATGAAAAGACTCGGTCACTTCAGTGACAGGATCAGGCCTTCTACCAGCAACCCAACGAACACCACTGAAAACTGCACATTTGGCTATTTAGAAATATTAAGCCTAAAACACTTAAGAAAAACTGATAAGTTATCACATGCACCAGTACCTACTCATTTCAGCTTTAACACGCACATTTAGTCATTGTGTAAACAAACATGTTTAAAACAATTCAGGACCTGAAAAATCATGGTTGCAAACAAGCAGCATGCGCGGCCTAGCATGTAGCTGAAACGTGCACTGCCTTACTACTGGTTTTTTGTCACCCAGGGGCCAGAGACATGGAATTTCATGGAAGAGCAATCTAGTTTCTGTGTATTTGCATCACGTCCTTGGTGAGATGGGGGTGGCAGGATGGAACAAACAACAAACAGGAAGAGGAAGGGACTGCCTGCAAGGCGGTTCATTTCTGACTTTCATTCTCTTTGGGATGAAGTTTGCTCACACAGTCCCAGAAGTTTTTATTCTGGGGCTGAAAGCTTTTTGCCAGACACAGCTGGCTTCTTTCCCCCACAACCTATCATCCAGGAAACAGTTGGTGGGAGGAAACAATTGAATATCCGCAAAAACACAGCAACGTAAATTCTCATGCAGCTATATGCCCAAGATGGCTTCATCTAATTCACCATTTTGGATATGCATGTGTTTGTTGCTGTATGGTAACACCCATTCCCACTGTGGGAAACCAAGTTATATTGCAAATTTTCTTAATCTGTCCTCTTTAAAATAGTCTTTTTAACATGTAAGTTACATAACAGAGAAATTAAATGTCTAATGGCAATATATCTATTGACTTCTGAGTCTTAGAAGATTATCAAGAGATAGAAAAACTAAAGCTGCTTGATAAAAAAAAAAAAGAAAAGAAGAAAAAAAAAGCCTGCTCCTAGCTCAGTTTTACCATTTGTAAATTCCAGCTAGAATTCCATCTCTGCCTCACATACCTTAGATAGTCATAAGTATGAAAACAAAAAGCAGGGGTATCAAAGTAACCAGATTCAAGATGACTTTTCTAATGTAATCTTCAGTCTGGAAAGTAAGTGTCTTTAGATGCCTACTTTACCATACCATGGCAAAATGCATTTCATTTACAAAGGCAAAGAAGACTGTACTAAACAAAATACTTTAAAAAACGTTCAACTTCTAAGAAACATTAAAAAGTTAGTTTTTACCTGAGTGCATTCGCTCTATAATAATGGACTGATGGGGTGGAGGCTGAAGAAAGTGTGATGCATGAGATATTGCAAGAGCAAGGCCAGATCCCAGTGGATTCTGAGAGGAAGGAAAAAGAATTTAAAATGTTAAGTAGTAGGATGAAGAAACTCCTTTACATAAATCTAGAAAAAAAAGAAAACCTCAGTTACTCACAACACTACTCACTGGCCTGAAGAACCCAATGTATTTTGCACTACTATGCCACATCAACAAATACTAAAGGCAAATTTGAAAGAATTAAAACTCATAAAGAGCTAGTACGGTGTAATGGCTAAGTGTGCAGTACCTGGACTGGGAGGTAGAGGGGAACCCTGGTTCTAATTTTATCTTAGCCAGAAACTCACTGGGTAACCTTGGGCCAGTCGCATTATTCTCTCAGCCTAACTTAACTCACAGGGTTGTTGTGAGGATTAAAAGTTGTGATAAAACTGTTGAATGTAAAGCACTCCAAGTGCCATGGCAGGGGGGCACTATATAAAAATTATTTTTTATTATAAACATACAGTGCAATTTTGTTATAACATGCTATTTGGGAACCATGTCTTGTAGCACATAATAACCAAACTTGCACCATAACAATGTACTTTATAAAGAGGTTGCAGTGTATTTATGCTGGCCTCTTTAAAAGGAATCTATTTTCTTTTAACAGCATTTGAGACAATGCATGTCCATTTTTCCTATAACAGGCCATATGAAAATTAGATTCTCTAAATACTTCAGTGAAGTTTTTATATATTGGTTAAGCAGAAAATCATCAGCCATCAGTCAGGCAAAGGCAGGCACAGTTACTTCCTGATCATTAAAGCTACATTTGAGTTTCATGGAACATTTCTATTAATGAATTTAATTACCGTTCTGGATTTATTTGTATTTTTGTTATGTGCAGCAAGATTAACTGCTGGGGGATCTATGACTGAGCCCGGGAAAAGCTGAGCAAGCTCTGCATTAATAACAGCAGAAACTGCCTCATTGGGTGGCGTTAAGGGTGGAGTCATGAACAGAGGTGTTGTTTTTGGAGTTGGCGGGATGACATCCGAAGGATGAATGAAGAACCCTGGAGCTGCTACTGGGTTGGAAGGCACTGAGTTGTGAACAGGACCAACTGATGAGGCTGCCACAGCAGCTGCCGCTGTCGTCTGATGCAATTTTGCTTCAAGCTTTGCTTTCTGTGGGGGAAATAAAAGTAGCGTATGTACAGTGGGGCAAAGCTGGCTATAAATACATTAGCCATAAACATTCTGAACACAATGAAAATAAAAAGCAAATAGCCTCAGCTTTACGTTTAAAAAACTAGGCAAAAATAAAAGCCATTAACCACCACCACTATGGTTCTATTAATTTTCTACCAAAAGCTGGGAAACAGCATGGTATTTAGTTTGATAATATTAAATTATGTTAAAATACAAGTAGTCAAAAAAAATTTAAAAATAGATTTATAATAAAGCCAGAATGAGGATTTAAGAAAAAAGTCAAACTGTACACCACCACACCAGTTTACCACATGAAGAATGAGCTTTGGGAAAACAGGGACTGCTATTAATGGCAACTGTTCCTTCTTTTGGATTTCAGTGTGGTTCCTTGACTGCAGTGCTCTATTGGCTTGTAAAGAAAGCTATTTATTTTCATTATAGAATGCCAACTATATTTCCCATTCTCGCTCCTTTTATACAGATTTTTAAAAAAAACCATAATCTGTAAAGCCAGAATAGCAGCAGCACAGCAGACATGGTCATCATTTTGCTCCAATGTAAGTGATCATAAACTTAACGCTGTCCCCTCCACACAGAATACACTATGAAAATGGGAAAAAAAAATACAGCTTTGTGCAACTACTTTCTCAGCTTTTGAAGTTTAGAGACAGCATGAAAAAATAGCCAAATAGCCTCCAACCTGTTGCTGAAGCTTCAAAAGCTGCTGCTGTTTCTCTTGCAGCACCTGGAGCTGTTGCTCGGCTGAGGCCATTGCATGAGAGAGAGACTGCAAAGCTACCTGGGCTGCTGAACTCAGTGCTGTCGAGGCTTCCCCAACCGTTCCAGATGAGAGGCCACCAACTGCTGGGGTAACCCCAAAGGTACTCACTGGCATGAAACAAAAAAATAACAAAACATGTATGTAGACAAGCAATATACAAAAAAACACTAAATACCATGCTTGATTCATGCTTTAATAGGAGAGCATAAAAAACAGGCTAAAACAAGAAATAGGCTTTCATTAACACAGTAAATTAGGGGAGTTAGCCTAGTATAAGATTTATAGTGTATGCACTACAAATATTTAAATGGAATTAAAGCTTTTTGCATTTTCAAAAAATTCTGATGTGTTACACCCAAGTATGATTTCTGCTGTTGGTTGAACTAAATTTGATATTGCCTAGCTTCCTTAAGTGCCTTATCTTTCTTTGAAGACAGTATAATGGTAGAAACAAATTCTAACAATCATAAAACTTATTTAATTTTTAAGGGAAAATACTGACTGTGTGACGTATCCCTTTTCCATTCTAGGCTAACTGGGGCAAGAAAAAAATCATTATATTTTTCAGCGCCAAACATGTTGCTTGTACAATAACAATAGGTGGTAAAGACAAAACAATCATTTTTGCTTTTTAACTAAGTAGAAATAAAGGTTGTATATACCAGTAAACGTACTTGCATCGTCCCTTTCTATCCTGGTTCCATCACTAGTTGAAACACAAGAAAAGTGCAGAGGCTCAACTTCCAGAAGTCCAGTGAGAGAAGTAAAACTACCTTCAGCTGCTGTGCAGCTACTAATCTTCCCATTCCCTGTAAGAGAAAAATGCTATTAGGTTTCAATTTTTTTCTATATTGATGATTCGGCATGCAAAATATGGAAACAATCTGTTCACATTTCAGGAGCAATATCTAATTTGTAATATATATACTAATTTGTTTCCCATTACTTATCTATCTTATACTAGGTGCATGATGATAAATTAACAGACTTGAGTAATAGCTGAATGTGCTACTTGGTTATAAGATCAAGAGCCACCACAGAACTCTTAAAATTATTTAACGAAGAAATGAATTGTGAATAATGCTGCACACTTAATTTTTTTATTCATTCAAATTCTTATACCACCCTTCCCTAAGGCTCAAGCTGGTTACAAAACACAACAATAAATTCAAATTTTCAGATAAGCCAAATAAAACCCCACAGTCCTTAATATATAATAATATACAATATAGTATCAAGCCAAACCCACAACACTCCAAGCTTCATGGAGAATTTGTTCAATACACAAAAGTTGACATTGATGCCCCGGTGAGTTACTGGCCTGTCTCTAACCCTCCCTTTTTACGAAAGGTTACTGAACAGGTGGTGGCTCGTCAGCTGCAGGTACATCTAGACTGCACCTGTGTTTTTTTTTATCCCACGCAGCCGGGTTTTCGTCCAGGTTACGGCACGGAGACAGCGTCGGTGCCTTGGTTGACGACTTCCTAGTAGAACTGGATAGGGGTTGTATGATCCTGCTAGCGCTACTGGATCTATCAGCGGCTTTTGATACCATGAACCACGAGATGTTGATGACCCGCCTGCGGTACCTGGCTGGGGTGGACGGGACCATTGTACAATGATTCCGGTCGTACCTCGCAGGTAGATCACAATGGGTGGTGCTAGGGGACTCTACTTTGTCCCCTGGGTCTCTCTCATTTGGAGTCCTGCAGGGTTCCATTCTGTCCCCTGTCTTGTTCAATGTGTATATGAAGCTGCTCTGGAAGGTTGTGCGCAGCTGGGGAGTTCGTTGTCACCAATATGCAGACAAAATCCAACTGTATTTATCTTTTTCAACCGACCCAGACCCTATCGTCTCCTTGCCATCCCGGTGTTTGGACGGTGTGGGGGATTGGATGAGTACGAGCCGATTGAAGCTCAATCCCAGTAAGACGGAGGTGATGCTGGTGGGTGGGGTTGGTGATCTGGGGGAGGGGAACACTCCTGTTATTAGGAGTGTCTGCCCCCCATTGGTTCCATCTGAGCAGAGTCTTGGGGTGTGCCTGGATTTGTAGCTACGCTTGGATTTCCAGGTTTCAGCTGTGCCCAGGAGTGCCTTTCACCAATTACATCTGGTGAGAAGGATCCACCCATAAATTTTAGTCTCAAACCTCGCCAGCATTATCCGTGTGTTCTTCACCTCAAGACTGGACTATTGCAATGCACTCTATGTGGGGCTACCTTTGCTGATGTTTTGGAAGCTGCAGCTAATGCAAAATGCTGCAGCCCATCTGCTTTCTGGGACAAGCTGTAGATTACACCAGTGATCTGAGCATCGCACTGGCTGCCTATTATCTTCCAGGCCCAATTCAAGGATCTGGTTTAAACGGCCTGGGCCCTACTTACCAGAAGGATCGCCTCACCCCCTGGGCTGCCCCTGCAGTTATCCAGGAGCACCCTTCTGGAGGTCCCATGTTATCAGCTGGTCCACACAGACAGGAGGGCGTTCCCAGCAGCTGCACCATCACTTTGGAATGTCCTCCTGGCAGAGATCCACCTCAGCCTGGATTTCCTTGCCTTCCAATGAAGCTGCAAGACCTGGCTCTTTTATCAGGCATTTGGGGGGGGGGGGGGGGGGGGGGGGGGGGGGGGGGAGATGGGTTAGATGGAGTTTTTGACAGATCACTAGATTTTATGTCTGTTTTAAGGTTTTACATTTATATATTTATATTTGTTTTCATAATGTATTTTTAATTCAAATTGAAAGTCGCCCCAAGTTCCCTTGAGCGAGAGGGGTGAGGTAAAAATATTTATAGTAAATAAATAAGATGTGATTTTGTAAAAGTGCATCTATCAGCATCATCATGAGAAATCTCGGCAAATTTTTTTCCCCCAGGTACACCTAAGGCTTAGTATTAAGAGATTTGGTGTTTGTCATTTATTTTATTTAGTTGGATTTTTATCTTGCCCTTTAACTAAAAAGTCAGGATGACTACTACCATCATAAAAACATACAGATGCATATAAAATACAGATAATAGAGCCTATAAAACCACATATAAAAACCCCATAAAGTCTTACATTGGAGCATGCATAGAAAATAGTAATGTCTGACGAGTGCTTCCGCTCCCCTCAAATTAATTTACCTGCTTTATTTAAGAAAAGAACCAAACAGAGGGTGGTCCCAGGTGTAGGAAGCACACAGTATGAACAAAGGGGCGGGCGGGGGGGGAGGGAAGAGATAAATAAGAACAGTCTGGAGAAGTTTTATGAGCCCTGGAGTTCTGCGGCCTGCCTGCAAAAAGTTGCCACACAACAGATAATGGCGGTAGTGGCCTCATTGCCTAGCTCTGAAATGATTTTGAAGGAGATCAAAGATGAGCTGCTAACATCCAGGGCCGAAAGGGGCAAGATGTTAGCTGAAATCAAACAAATTAAATCAGCATTTGAACTGGTAAATTAAAAAATGGAAAACATGGTGAAGTGGGTCGAAGTTGCTGCGGAAAGAATTTCAACAGTGGAGGACAAGCGTATGGAAGCTGAGTCACCAGGTAGATCTAGCTACAACTGTCCGTTCTTGCACGAAAAGTGTGAGGATCTGGAGAATAGATCACGCAGTTCTAACTTGAGGTTCCTAGGCACTGAAGAAGGGCTTGAACTCCTGAACCCAAGAGGTTTTATAATAGTGCTACTGAAACACCTGTTTCCTGAGATGGAAAGCATGAGATCCAGACTGACAGAGCATATAGAGCTGTAAGGCCACATTCACACCTGAAGCGGTGCGGCAGCTGCGAGGCACAAAATTCTGCCCCAACATGTGCAAGGGAAGCCGCGGCAGATCCCTGTTCACATCAGCTCTTCTTCTGCCATCGAGCTCCTCCCCGCTGCCGCATCTTAGGCTGCTTTCACACCTTACAAAATGGGCTATTATAATAACTGGAGATAGTATCGGATATTATAATTCTGCAATTTTTTGTAATGTGTGAATGCACTAGTCCCCTCTTAGCTGCAAGATCTAGGGTCGTTGTAAAAGCCACATTTGGTAGCTCTTACAATGACCCAAGATCTCGCAGCATAAAAGGGGAATAGTGCATTCACACATTACAAAACTCCAGCAATTACAATACCTGGTATTATCTCAAGTAATAATAATACCCCATTTTTATCATGTGTGAAAGCAGCCTTTGCTCTGCCACCACTGCCTCTGCAGGTGTGAATGTGGCCTAAGAGCCAAGTCCAGAGAGGAGATAATCCCAGGGCTATAACTGTTAAGTTCAAGGACCTTCCGCAGAAGGAAGAAATCTTGCAGAGGGCAAGAATTAACCAGAAGCTGCAATATTTAAATTTTAAGGTCAGAATTGTGCCGGATTACACTGCGAAGACAGTGACCAAATGCCACAAATGGTACAAGTACATGGGCACTCTCCAAGATCCTGACTAGCTGACAAGCCTAGATCCAGTAAAGTGCAAGTCCTGCTGAAGAGAATTTCTGGATCTTGGCAGTTTGAGCGTTTTTTCCTCCCCCACCCCCACTGTATTGACGAATGATCAAATTGGGTAGGATGGGAATTGGGAACAAGGACAAGAAGATAGAGGGAGGATTTTGGAGGAGGATATCTGTTAAGGTATTGGTAAAGGGGTCGAATGGGGAAGTTTGGGATGGAGGAGGAGACGGAGACGGAGAAGAAAAAAGGTGGTACGGAGAGAAGAAAAAAAGGAGAGGGAAGAATGGGGAAAAGGTAAAGGAAAGAGAGGTTTAGGATATAATGACAGGTGATTATTATTATAAACATTTATATAGCGCCAGCCATGTGCCTGACGCTGTACAGAACATAGAAAGAGACATGGTTCCTGCCTGTGGCTTACAATCTAAAAGACAAGGAGGGGGAGCGCTGTTGACCCGTATTCCTTTTTGGCCGCAACTTGAGGATTTGATTGAGTCTTTGGAAGAGTTATACCCCCACACTCCGATTGTTCTTGCAGGTGATTTCAATGCCAGAATAGGTAATGGAACTTCTGAACAGACTGGAGCTATCGACGTGAATGAGGATGATGACTTTCTTTCCTCCCAGTATATCTAGAGATTTGGTTATAAATGCTCATGGGCTTCAGCTCTTGCAGTTTTTGTATAAGGGTAGATGGAAATTTCTAAATGGTCATTTTTCTACTGACTCAAGCGGTGACTTTACATTTATTTCTAAGTCAAGACTTAGTGTAATAGATTTTTGTGTGTGTTCTGGATACGTTTTGCAACCATTTTGATGGTGTTGAAGTTCTCATGGTAGGCTATAGTGATCATCAACCAATTGTTTCCTACTTCTCTCCATTATGTGACCAAATTAAATCTAGATGCCAATTAAATCTAGATGCCAATTAAATTGAGATGCCAATCTCAATCTGGCTGACCTAGATTTTAATGATTACATCCATGTAAAATGGAATTTGAAAACAGCCAGTTTAACAAATGAATAACTGGCTTCTGAGGAAAAAGATCTGCTCAAGACTTCCTTGTATCCTTGCATAACTCAGCCAGCAGTCTCTTTATTGGACTTGCTAATGCTTGTTAGTGCTAGTGCTTCCATGTTGCTCAGTGAAAATATAGTTTAGCAAACTATTCTAACTCCTTTTCCTATGTGGCCAGCACCCCTTACTCAGCTGAATTTCAGTTGTGTTAACTGACACAAATTCACACTACAGTGACCTCTAAGAAGTTCCTAGCTCAATATTCAGAAGTACAGATTATTATTATTTTTTTTAAAAGTACACAGCAAGCATGAGGTTAACAAACCCAGTACAGAAGAGCTCAGTACTTATGTGGGCTCTAGAAATCACAATGAAGGGAAGGTGGATGTGTTGAAACATCAGTGGATGTCAGCCTTCATGATCATTAGGTGAGGTGGCTTGCATGACATTACTAGGAGCTAACATGATTAGGTAGGTGCACCTAGGAATATTTAAGCCTTGGCCAGAGCGCGCTCATCAGAAGAGGCCAATGTGTTCTCTGGGATTCCATGCCAATAGGCTCCCAGTTCATCAGTGCACTGGTCTACAAGTCTCTTTACATCATCTCTTGGGTTGGCAACAAGAGGATGTAATGGATTCATTAGGTGGGCTCATTATTTCACCAATGATACTCAGATGCCATGCTGGTGTCTAAACTGGTTGAGCCAGCTACCACTGGCGGTAAAGTCTGACTCTTCACTATTCAGCTTCCCGTGAAAGTGTTTTGCCTTCTTCAGTACAGGCGCAGATATTGGCATTCGTGTCATGCGACTTTCCACAAACCACATGTACACAGCCTTATCAAGAGCCACATCATGGCACCCATACATTGTTTTCCTTTCTTTTAGTCGGACACTGCTATCCATGGTTGCTGCAGAATCCTACTGATTTGGTTAATGACTGGCATGCCATGGGCTGAATACTCTTACCCTGTCCATTTCAACCTGTCCCTCCTTCAGGTACCTTCAGCATAGCTGCCTGACTAAATGGTCAGCTATTATTATTTATATTGCACGAGCAATGTGCCTGGTACCATTCAATCTTTAGAGATAGGACCCTGCCCTGATGAGCTTACAGTCTAGAAGAGACGAGGAAGAGGGAAACGTTTGCAACACATTATTTTTTGTCATGGAAAAAGTCAATATCACACATTTCCACCTGGGGCCGACTTCTCCTAAGCTCTGCATGGAGAAGCTGGAAATCCTCTGCCTCATCACTCTCAGGCTGGCAATTCTGCACCCAGAGCTGGAATTCTTTTGGCAGAATGCTCAAGAACCAGCAATTCCAGGATCTGCTCCTTAGTGTGAATCTCTCGCTTCAGCCATTAGTGGGAAAGTTCCCAGAGGCAGCTGTAAACTCCTCGGGGTCTTCTGGTAGTGGAATCACCTGGTGCTGGCGCTGCATCTCTGTGCCCGAGTTCCCTTCCTTCATCCTTGCCTCGTCAGTGGCTCCTTCCAGAAGATGCTGTGGTACCTCCCCCCATCTCAGCAGCTCAGCTTCCACCGAGTACTGCACAGCAGAAGCTGCTTCTCCTGCTTGGGTCAGCTCTTTTAGATTAGGACCTGGCTCCCCCATCTTCACTTTGGACAGAACCTGTAAGTAGAACTCAGTAGCTGCAGCTGCTTCCTGATTCACAGTAAAGCACAGATCATGAAGCTGCTGCTTGGTGGTCATGCTCAGTCTCAGGGACGCTGCTTTTTATCAAGGTTAGGCCTGCTCCATCCTTGCAGCCCCCTAAGCCCTCACATGCCTGGCACAAAGCATCCACCCTTACACCTGTGTGCCCAGAAACAGGACAAGCTTCATCAGCCCCACAGGTCACCCCTGAGCCCAAACACCTGGGAGTTCCAGCAGCTACGTGCCCTTGATGAGGGTGAGGCGGGGCCACTGCCGTTCTCTTCTTCATTTTCCCTGGCCGACTATGACACAGGCAGCGGGGGGGGGGCCACAGAGTATGGGAGAGGCGGGGCCTCTGCTTCTCCCTCACTCCTGCTGCCCGACTCGATGTTTGTTTGTTTTTTAAATGGTTTGGGGTTTTTATGTAAGGGTTAGGGTTGAGAGTTGTTAATTGGGGATTGTTATTGTATTTATGATGTATTATTGTATTATGTATTACTGTATTTTGCTTGTTGTAAGCCGCCTCGAGTTATCTCTTGATAAGAGAGTGCGGGATATAAATTAAAAGTGGATTGGATTGGATCATAAGAGTTCAGAGGAAATAGTTGAAGAATACTCCTGTTTGACTGAATTCTTTAAAACCAAATTAATTGGAGCTCTGAACAAAGACAGAAACCAAAATTGTAACCCTTTTTAAAAATCCCTGGTATGATCAGGAACATCTTTTTGCAAAGAAAGCTGTACGTAGAGCAGCTAAACAGGTTAGAATTTCCAAAGCCAGGTCAGCCATTTTTTGTTATGCCGAGCAAAAGAAAATCTACAGAGATCTGCTCAGACACACAAAAAACTTACTTATCAACGATTCTTATGGTCTGCCCTTGCAGATGTGGTCCTTGCTCGTAATCAATCCAAGCTCTGGCATCTGGTTAATAATGGAATGCGTTCTTTTGTGATCCATCCAAACATTGCTGCAGCTGTTTGGCAATCCCACTTCTTGGAGATCTTTAACCAAATGCCTGATATACCAGTTTTGAATTCTATCAGCTTAAAGGACCTCCCTCAGCAGCCACCAGTGAACCCCACGGAAATTAGAAGGCTCTTAGAACAAATTCATTCGGGAAAGGCCCCTGGAGATAATGGAATTCCTGGCGATGTCCTATTAAATAAAGTTGACTGGTGGCTTCCTATCACTTGTACTTTGTTCGATGCTACAAACTCCTGTGGCCTAGTACCAGCTGGATGGAACATTAGCATAATCATTCCAATCTTTAAAAAAGGGGGATAGAGAGCTCCCTTCAAATTATAGGCCAATTAGCTTGATTTGCGTGACAGCTAGATTACATGCCCACTTTTTATTAACCAAACTGGAGGACTGGGCTAATGAGGCCAGCTATTTCTCAGAGGAACAGGCTGGCTTTCGTGCTGGACATTCCAGTCTGGACTATTGCTTTACCTTGTCACACTTGATTGACAAATATGTTAGGATCAGAAGGGGGGCTCTATTTCTGTCTTAGACTTTAGGTCAGCCTTTGATCTTACAGACAGAAATCTGCTATGGGCTAAACTTTTTGCAACCAATATGGATAGGAGATTGATCTCTCTTGTATACTATCTTTATTCTAACACCTTGCTGAGAATCCGACTTATCTTGAGAGGGCAGTTATCGGATACTATATCTGCCATTAACGGAGTGAAACAGGGTTGTGTCCTGGCTCTGTTCCTTTTCAATTTCTTTATTAATGGAATTGTTACGGAACTTGCCAGTGAGTTATATTACCCTGTTGCGAGTCGAGAACCCCCAGACTCCGAGCCTGAGGGGATAAGGAAGGATGCACCCCATCAAGGATGGGGGCCTCTACTCCCCTCGGCCTTACCCACCAACATCACGTCCGCCTTGTCAGGATTCAGCTTCAGACATCTCACCCTCATCCAATCTTCCACTGCAGCTAGACACCAGGCAAATACAAGAGACTGCTAGGCCCGAATCCATGACACTGCACCTCAAACCCTCTCACGATCTCACCTAAAGGCTGCATGCACACGTTGAACAAGAGGGGACAGAATGGACCTCTATGGAACTCCACAAATAAGATCTCAGGGGGGTGGGGGAAGATGTAAAATCCCCCAGGACCACATGCAGAGTTCTTCCAGCCAGGAAGGAATGGAACCATTCAAGAACAGTTCCGCCTATCCCAGGATGGTCCCACAGGCAAGTCACCGGCATCTCGTGAACAACCGTGTCAAAAATCGCTGAAAGGTCTAACAAAATCAAAAGAGCAGACCAACCTTAGTCTAACTCCTGGCATAGACTGTTGACTAAGGCCACAAGTGCAGTCTCAGTGCCATACCCTGGATGAAAGTCGGACTGCGAGGGATCAAGGAAACCGATGCCGTCCAGATGCCTCTGGAGCTGCTGGGCCACTACCCGTTCAATAACTTTCCCTAAAAAGGGAAGGTTAGAGACTGGCAGATAGCTGGCAAGGGCATCAACGTCAAGAGATGGCTTCTTGAACAAAGGTCGTACCACAGCCTCCTTCTGGCACCCCACGACCTTACCCTCCACAAGGGAGGCATTGACAACCCCCACCAGCAACGGCCCCAACGTCTCCCGGCTGGCTTTCACCACCCATGACGGAAAAGGATCAAGTTTACAAGCTGTGGCTCTCTCAGCCCCCAACATCTCCACAGCATCAGGGGACGATACCTGCGGAAACTGATCCCGCAAAACCGGACCAGACGGGGTGTTCATAACTTCAGGCATATTCACTGCATCAAGCGCGGCGAAGTCATGGTGGATACGAGCGATTTGCAGATGACACAAAGTTATTCAAGATAGTTAAAACCCAAGAAGACTGAAGAATTGCAGGAGGATCTTGCGAGACTGGGTGACTGGGCATCCAAATGACAGACGACGCTTAATGTGGACAAGTGAAAAATTATGCACATAGGGAAAAATAACCCAAACTATATGTATACAATGCTGGGTTCTAAATTATGAGCTACCTCTGAGGAAAGGGATCTTGGGAGTCACTGTGGAAAATAAACTGAACTCTTTAGCTCAGTGTACAGTGGCAGTCAAAAATGCAAACAGAACGTTAGAATCAGTCGGAAAGTAATAGAGAATAAAACTGAAAATATCATAATGTCTCTATATACATCTATGGTACGATCACACCTGGAATATTATGTGCAGTTCTGGTTGCCCCATCTTAAAAAGGAAATAGAGCAATTGGGTCACACCTTTGTGAATTGCTTTTCTATTGTTCAATGTCCTGGGCTGGCATTCCAGACACTGGGGAGCAATCTCCAGCCTGTTCACCAGGAGACAGCATCTGATACTTTTCCCTTGTGCGCATGCGTCTGGGTCTTGCATCCCCACTATTTCAGTTGATATCTCAGCTATATAAATAACTAAACATTCTTAGTAGAACTCAACACTATAAGTGACTTAATAAATGCACACCAAATAAGAAAACCTCTATCAGCTTACTAGGAAGAACGACATGGTTCCTATTCCTTCTAACTAAATAATCCCTACATATTTACATATGTATTTATCCATTCTAAGGAATACTATGGGAGGGATGAATGCCAGCCCAGGACATGAACAATAGAAAAGCAATTCACGAAGGTGAGTGACCCAATTGCTCTTTCTATTGCTCTGTCCTGGGCTGACATTCCAGACACTGGGGAATTCCCAAAGCAGTGTGTCCGTCATACCTGGGTGGGACTCAACTCCATCACCCCTTCCAGTACTCGTCTTCCAAATGCAGCATCTGCAGACTCCCAGACATTGATTTTATAGTGCCTAGTGAACATATGTAATGAAGACCATGTAGCAGCCCTACAAATCTCCTCATAAGAGGCCCTAGCCGCATAAGCCCTCGAGGCGGCCGCTCCCCTTGTAGAATGGGCCACTATCCCAGAAGGTGGAGCCAGACCAGAGGCCACATATGCCTCTTTTATACAGTTAGTTATCCACCGGGCTATAGTAGTTTTTGATGCCTTATTGCCCAGCTGTCGTGATCTGAAGCCCACAAACAAGGCTGATGTTCTCCTAAAACCCTTTGTATGATCTATGTAATATTTCAAAGCCCTTCGGACATCCAAACAATGCCAACTGTGTTCCTGGGGATGTTTTGGTTTTGGCTAGAAAGAAGGTAAAACAATTTCCTGTTGCCTATGGAATACCGAATTACATTTTGGCATAAAGGAAGGATCCAATCTTAAAACAACAGTTTCCTTTTTGAAAACACATGAATTTGAATCAATCGATAAGGCCCCTAACTCTGAAATTCGTCATGCTGAAGTGATTGCAATTAAAAACGCTACCTTAATCGCCAAATAGTAAGTAGATGTGTCCCCGAGAGGCTCAAATGGAGGGCCAGTTAAAGCTCTGACCACCAGATTCAGGTTCCAAGTTGGGAATTTATGAATTATGGGAGGGGCCAGCTCTGAGAAATATTCTGTAGTGAAATGCATACCCCCCCCTTATAGTGCTCAAGACATTATTTATAGTAGACACTTGTCGTGCTAAAGTGCCGTGCCGAAACAAAATGTCCTTCACCTTGGCTTTCTCTGAAACCACCCCATGTCTTTCACACCAGAGATGAAAGTGTGTCCAAGTGGTAGATTCTTGTGGTGGAAGGCCTCCTAGCAGCCAATAAGGTGGTCATGACCTCATCTGAATAACCCAGCTGTTTTATGGCCCAGCGTTCAAGAGCCACGCCATCAGCTTCAGAAATTCTGGATCTGGATAGATCTGTGTTCAGGAGGGGCGGGGTAAAAATTTAATAAATAAATAAATAAATAAATAAATATCATCGGACCTTGTTGTAAGAGATCCTTTCGTACTGGCAGATACAGGGGTGGCTTGTCCTGCAATGCGAGTAGATCCGCAAACCAATACCTTCTTGGCCAACAAGGGGCCACTAGAATCAACCTTGCTCGTTCCTTCTTGCTCTTGGCAATCACCCCGCCTATTAGAGGGAAAGCCGGGAAAGCATACAGAGTCCCCCTTGGTCATGGGTGCTGCAGAGCATCGCATGCCTGAGCCTTTGGATGGTATGGCCTGGTCATAAATTTAAATGCCTTTGCATTCCCTGGCATCGTGAATAGATCCATTTCTGTTCTCCGAAGATATCCACTATCCTCTGAAAGGACTGAGGGTGCAGAGACCATTCCCCTGGATCTATCTAATGGCGACTCAGGTAATCCGCTAGATGATTGCTCTGCCCCGATATGGTGAGCCACCAAAGATGAGAGATTCTCTTCTGCCCAACAAAGCATCTGATGAGCTTCTGCCTGCAGGGACAGTGACTTCAATCCTCCCTGGTTCTTTATATAAGCTAAGACAGTGGTGTTGTCCATCAACATGAGCACATGGCGGCCCCTGAGACTCGCTACGAACCCCCTCAGCGCCAGGTGAATCGCTCTGAGCTCCTTCCAGTTCATCGAATGCCGTTGGTCCCTCTCTGACCAAGACCCTTGGATACATCTGGATTCGAGGTGAGCACCCCAACCTAGGAGACTGGCATCTGTCATAGTGGTAGAAATTTATTAAATAAATAAAATAAAAAAATAACTCTTAATCTCTGTGGCTCCTTGAGAGGCCAACCATTCTGGAACCTCTTTGGATCCTGCCACCACGTGAAACAATTCCTTAGATCTTGAGGGAGAGACAGGAAACTGCTTTCTTCCACATGATTTCCCGTTGCCAGGGTCTTAGAAAGTCCTGCAGTGCACATTGATGTAACCTGGCCCACTGTTCGTGCTGAATGCATGAGATGAAGAGACCCTGAAGGGAGGCGAACATGCTCAGAAGAGCCTTGTGTATCTTCAGCACCCTGGTGAGCAGTTCTTGTATTTTTAACTGCCGCTACTGTGCTATGAATATCTTTCCCTGGCTGGTGTCTATTAAGACCCCTAGATGTTCTACCTGTTGTGTCGTTCTAAGTGGCTTTTTTCTTGATTTACCAGGAAACCGTGGTACTCCAAATAGTGTGTAGTCTGTGCCACATCTCAGGACACCTGTTTGTATGTGGGGGCTCGAATTAAGATGTCGTCCAAGTATGGATGGATTCGCACCCCTTCGAGCCACAGATTTGCGATTAGAGGGACCAACACTTTTGTAAACACCCATGGAGCTGCTTTAGCAGCAGGGGCGGGGTATACATCTATTAAATAAATAAATAAATGGAGAAGAGGCCAGGCCAAATAGTAGGGAGGTGTACTGCCAATAACTACTCTTCTGATAGGCAAAGCATAGCTACTTCTGGTGTTCCTGCCTGATTGCTACGTGTAGGTATGCATCTTTTAAATCTAGCGATCCTAGCCAATCCTCTGGAGAGATCATCGCGCTGATCGTTCCAAGCGTCTCCATTTTGAACTTGCATTCCTTTACGAACCCATTGAGTCATTTTAGGTTTAAAACCACCCTCCAGGAGCCTTTCTTTTTCTGTACTAGGAACAAATTTGAAGTACAGCCCCTGGCCTATCTCGTCCTCCGGCACTTTCTGTATAGCTGCTATCTCTGACAGTCTCTTTATCTCTCGTACCATGGCCCGATGCTTTCCAATCTTTGAGAATACTGAAGAAAAGCGGTAATGTTCGTGAGTGGATTTCCAGAACTCAAATGAGTAGCCTAATTCTACGGTCTCTAGGACCCATCTGTCGGTGACAGACTCCTTCCAAAGGTCTGCGTGCAAAAGAAGTATCCCGCCAACAGTGATTCCCAACTGAACTGATGTTGCTGGTAGTGTGAAGTCGTGAGTCTTGAAGATTCAGTCTTCTGCACTTGCCTGTTCCGCTGGTACGCTGAACCTCGGCCCGATCTAGTCCAGCGTCCTCTTCCTCCTCAACCGCCTCTGGTTGAGAGTCTGAAACTTTTCCTACTGTAACTATTGGAGGAATAGTATGAATTTCCTCTTCTGTAGGGATGAAAAAAGTTACATGAGACATTCAATAGAGTTCTTTTCTGTCCTTTGTTTGATGTGTCAGCGAGCACCTGGTCCAGAGAAACGCCAAACAGCTTCCCGCCTTGGTAAGGGACATTCACCAACAAGTTCTTCGCATGGCTGTCTGTCCTCCAAGAACGTAGCCATAAGCGCCTATGTGCTACTACGCTAGAAGCCATGCCTTTTGCAGAACACAGAAAAGTGTCCATTGCTGCATCTGTTAGAAAGGCCACTGATAGCTGAAGGTTATCCCTGAGCTTCATAGCTGAGGACTCTGACAAATCAGGGTTCTTTCCCAAACTATACCATTTTAAAATGGATCTTGATAAATATGAAGACGCTGTAGAAATGCGTAACATGTTTGAGCAAGCCTCATACACCCTACGCAGCCCAACATCTATTCCCCTATCGGTAATGTCCTCCTCTATAGAAATTACCGAATGCCTCGCGAGGGAAGCAGCTGCTGAGTCTACTCGAAGTGTACGTGAATACATCTGTTTTGCGCTTGTGAAGCGATATAATTGTTCCTGAATCCTGGATAATTTGTGCACCCTTGCAGGTTGCATCCACTCTTTCTTGAGGATCCTTTCGAAGGTCCGATCTAACATTAAACCCTTGCCCTTAGATGGAGTCCTGGGCATATATTCACATTCAGAATCGTCTGAGGAGTCCTCGTCCTGCTCCGCTGTCATATGCTTCTGCTTTAATCCCAGAGTTTTGTTGGCCTTTAAATATATGTCATCTGCGTAAGCTGCTGGGGAAAGCCTACCTTGATCAGGTATTAAATCCTTGGGTGCATCAGAATGGTCCCTATCCTGGTCCCTTGCACATTGCCCTCTCCTTCACTGAGCTCATCATGGGTAACTGGGAAACCCTGAATAGCTGCTGCTCTATCTGGAGCAGTAAAGTTCTGGGTACTGTCTTCCTGACCAGACCAAGATCCTGAACCGTCTGAGGATTTATCCTCCTCTTCTGAGGAAGCTCCAAACATCTCCTGTAAAGTTATTGGGGTCATCTTTGTCCTTTTATCCTTTCATGTAGCTTTCTTGCAAATTATTGCCTTGCCTTTGCCAGCTAGTTTTGATTGTCCCTTCACCTTGGAAGAGCCCAAGGGAAGTTTAGATTCCACATGGGGCTTAGTAAACGGTCTGCTCTCTATTCTTTCCAGAGAAGCTGTTGTTTTATTAAAGGCCTCCATTTGCAGCCTCTGAAGTGGGGACAGATCCCCTGCAGCCTCAGCCTGATCAGCTGCTGGGCCAGAGGAGTTTGCTCGCTCTGGACTCTCATTATTAGAGCCTACTCATTGTCTCTTAGAAGGCATTACTGCTAAGCAGCAGGCAAGTTCGCCACAAACCAGCCCCTCTGGTGTGGTTGGTATAGTGTAAGTGGCTTTGGGCTACAAACACCTATCACTGGTGTCCCTTGTTTATTGAGCACTAAGCCTCAAAACACCCCTACTGGAGTGGTTGGCATAGGCCCCTGAATGCCAGGCTCTGATAAAAGAATCAGCCTGTCCAGCTGAATTCAGACTTCCTTAAAAGAAACATCCCTTTTTGTTATACTTTTAAAAGGTCTGTGCTTCAAGCACTAAGCCTCAAACCACCCCTACTGGAGTGGTTGGTATAGGCCCAGTGAAAAACCAAGTGGCGATAAAGAAGCTGACTGGCCACCTTAATACAGACCTCCTTAAATGAGGCTCCAGGTTGGGTTTTTTTCATGGAGCAAGGAGAAGAGGCAGGAAGTAACGGGACGGCTATTTCTGACCTGTTCCTGAGCGCCGATCCTTCCAGATCCAGGTGGTTTGCAGCTCGAGATGGAAGCTGTGGCTTCTATCCTTGCCTGAAGTGGTAGTTAGGGAGCCTTGTGTTTCCGCCCCCACACCCCCCCGGGCGCCGTTATGGAACTGGCTTTTCCAGCCATTCCTGAGCTGCCGCCTAGGGTGAGGGACTTCTGTTTCTGTTTATTACTTAAACTGAAATTAGCAGGGGGAATTTATAAGCCAAGTGATGTAACCACAAAAGGAAACTTAACCCTTAAAACAGGGAAAAACAAGCAGGGCTAACTGTGAAAACCAGGGGAAAACTGTTGAAACCGGGGAGCCACCTAGTTATCTATGGGAGAACTACCAGAAAGAGAAAAAGACCCTAAATTCATAAAATAAGATTTTCCTATCTGGTGTGCAACACGCACTAGATGCCACTCTCTGGACGGAGTCAAAGATCCAACTGAAATAGTGCGGTCGCAAGACCCAGACGCATGCATACAAGGGAAAATTATCAGATGCTGCCTCCTGGTGGACAGGCTGGAGATCACTCCACAGTGTCCGGAATGTCAGCCTAGGCCAGAGCAATAGAAAGTAGAACTAGAAAAGGTACAGAGATGGGCAACAAAAATGATCACGGGTATGGAACGACTCCCATATGAGGAAAGACTTGAAAGGTTAGGGCTCTTCAGCTTGGAAAAGAGACAACAGAGGGGATATGACAGAAGTTTATAAAAACATGAGTGGTGTGGAACACATAAATAGGGAGCAATTATTTACCCTCTCTAAGAGCACTAGAGCAAGGGGACATTCCATGAAATTAAATGGTAGCAGAGTTAAAACAAATAAGTATTTTTTCCACTCAGCACATAATTAACTTGTGGACTTACTGACAGAGAAAGTAGTCATGGCTGGTAACGTAGCTAGTTTTAAAAAAGGATTAGATAAGTTCTTGGAGGGTTTTGAGAACGTAACCTCTTACTGTTGGGGGCTGTAACAACAGGGAATGGATTGCCCATTGTAACCTGTTGGGTACTTCTCCCAAGAGAAAGAGATTGACCACTGTTGGAGACAGGATACTGGTCTTGATGGATCATTGATCTAACCCAGTATGGCACTAATGTTCTTAAGAGGTGCAATAGAATAGAACCCTGTGGGACACCACAGGGAAGGTCCCGAAGAGACGACAAGCAATCACCCATCACCTCCTGTTGGGACTTCCCTGACAGAAAAGAGGAGAGTCGCTCAAGAGCGATCCCGCACACCCCCTCCAAGACCTGCAATCATGCCAACGCCTCCTAATGATCAACTGTATGAAAGGCCACAGAAAGATCTAACAAGATCGACAAGGTACTATTCCCCTTGTCCATCTCAAGGCACAGGTCATCAACCAAAGCCATATGTGGTTGCCCGATATTTTGGACCGTTTACATGGCAGAGCCCCTACTGAGCTTTTGAGTTATCTTCTGTCAGACAGAAAGCCAGCGATAACGCAAGCAGTTATATTATTCCTGTATTTAGCATTTCAGGATAGGGAGAAGTTCTTGAATTTTCAATGTGTTTAATCAGTTCTAGGAATCTGAATTGTCTTATTTTAATATATGTTTTATAGTGTATGCATGTTCGAGGAACCCGCAATTTGTATTGTTTTAAGTTTTATTTACTATGGCCTTCGGCTACGTTAATAGACGATGACAATGACAACCAAAGCCGTAAGTGCAGTCTAAAACCTGACTGAAACGGATCCAGGAAACCGACAGCATCGAAATGTGCCAGGAGCTGTCGGGCAACCATCCACCATTCAATAACTTTCCCTAAAAAGGGAAGGTTAGAGACACGCCAATAGCTGGCTGGAACATCAGTGTCCAGAGATGGTTTCTTAAGCAGGGAGCGAACCACCAGAGTTTCAAGGATGTCCAACACCCTCCCCTCCCGAAGGGAGGTGTTGACAACCCCAGTCAACAATGGCCCCAACATCTCTCAGCTGGCTCCCTGCCAGGACAGGCAAGAATCCAATTTACAACTGGTTACCCTCATTGCCCCAAGTAACTTCTTCACATTGGTGGACGATATCAACTGAAACTGATCCAAATAAACAGGACTAGACTGAGCTTCCTGAGCTAATTAATTGAAACACTAGAGATTATTCTTTTTTTTCTCCAACAGACATGGAACATACTCCAGGACAGACCATATTATGGTGGGTAAGGAACTAGTTAGTAGATGCAAAGATTGTTTTATTGAAGTAGCCGTAATGTCAGACCATGATGCAGTGTTCTTGCACTTTGTTACACAAAAAGGGAAGAATACAATGAAAGGGCAAAAGGAGGCTTAATATGGGTTATCTGAAAGATGTAATTGTTCAAAATAGGATCTCTGAAGCTATTCTAGACTACTTTAAAAACAACAAAGTTTCCTCCTTGACCCTGCGAGGGGCAGGGAAAACACTGCTCAGAGGTTCTGTAATTGCCATGCATAAGAAGGAATGGGCAGAAAAAACTAGAGGGCTTTTATGGCCAGCTTCAAAAAACTGAGAAGCTGAACAAAAGGAAGCCCTCCGAGACAAACCCACCTAAGAATATAAATTAAAAGGGAAAATAAATACAACAGAAATTGGCTATATGACCCAGCAGCTGAGACGGATTCGGTGGTTCTACTTTGAAAAGAATAGTAAATCAGACAAGGTACTGGCATGGTTAGTTAGTAAGTAAATAAATAAATAAATAAATAAATAAAAAAACAAATAGAGACACACAGAAGACACTGATAACCCGCTTTAAAGCAAAAGATGGAACCCTAGCCTGGAAAAGAGAGGGGATCCAATCAATTCTCCGTCATTTTAAAGATATTTATTCTTCCTCTGGTCCCCAGCCAGATGAGATTAAGAACTTCCTGAGTGGTCTTCCCATCCCAAAATTGTGAAGGGGGTGCCCAAGGCAATCAAAAATATGAACAAACCTAAGTCGCCAAGATTAGATGGCTTCCCTGTCAAATATTATCAATTATATAATGGCCTTTTCGCTCACCACTTAGTGAAGCTATTCAATACCATCACTGATGATAAAGAACTACCACAATTCTTTTATCAGGCACAAATCTCACGGTCTAGAAGGAGAGAGGTTTCCCGAGGAACCCAGTAACTACAGGCCAATTTCTTTATTGAATACTTATGTCAAAATATTTACTAAGACCTCAGTCCACAGACTGAATGGTCTGACTTGCCACTTGATCCACCCAGACTAGGTAGGATTCATTACACATATATTCAGCTCTGATAATGTCAGAAAGGCAGTAAATTTAATCTACAAAATAAACAAAGATAAGCAAACAATTATTTCTATGGATGCTGATAAGGCGTTTGAGAGAACTGAGCCTTTGTGCTTGTTCGGGATCCTAAAACTCATGGGTTTTTCTGGAAATTTCTATGAAGAGGTTAAATTATTTAAAGCCTTTCTCCCACATAATTTTCTCCCAGAAAAAAAGGGGAACGGGGAGCTATTTCCTCTTCTACACTTAAGGCATGAGACAGGACGTCTTCTTTTTAATATTATCTTAGATGTCTTACCAATTGCAATAAGGCAAGATAAAGATATTAAAGGCATTCAAACACAGGACCAAGAGCACAAATTGGAGCTCTACACAGATGTGTTAGTTTTTGTTTCAGAGCCCTTGCAGTCGATCCCACACTTGTTGAACACAACAGAAAAGTTTATATCCAGATTTCTGGATATAAAATTAACTTTATACTGTTTTTTATCTTTTGCAAAAATCATTCCACATTGGATTTAATAATGAAATTCTGTAGTTGGTTCCATTTCAGACTGTGAAATTTAAAAAATCAAGTATTTGGTAATTTGGCTTACAAAATTTTGACAATTTAAAGACCATTTGAGTTTTCTTCAATATCTTAACACAAAGGCACATGAGTGACAATTAGGGATGTGCAAACAGAACGCAGTTCAGATGTTCGGACGTTCGGTTCAAAACCCAAATTTGGATTTGGCTGTTCGGTTCAGCAGTTTGGTTCGGCCAAACTCAGCTGAACATCCGAAAATAGCGCTATTGATACTGATACCAAAATAGAATTTTTTTTTCGTTATCGGTATCATTTGGCCCTGAAACCACCCCTGGTCTCCACCCGTGGTGCCAGGAAGTCTGCTCCTCAGCTGCCTCCCCCCCCTTCCAGACACGTTTTTCCCACCCAAAGTCACATTTTCCCCGCCCCCGAACTCATCCAAACTGTTTGGCTGTTCGGACGTTCGGTTCAGACGTTCGGTTCGGTCAGCCGAACAGGCCGAGTTCAGTCTGAACTCTGAACCGCGTTCACACACCCCTAGTGAACCTAGGTAATTCATGGTTAGGGGAAATTAACTTATGTAGGATGTTCCTGCAGTGGGCAAAGGACCTGAGGATGGTCTCCCCAGTCATCACTCCTCTCTCCCACCCAGACCCTCCTCTTCATGGGTACTAACAGGCACAAGATGGAGGCGACAGCTGCTGCGTCACCTGCCATATAAAAACAAAAGAACTGGAGCTCTGGGGGGCAGATCCCTCTACGCATGCTCCAAAAAGTTCTGTCTGCCTCCTGCTGCTTGCAGCAGGGATCTACCCTGGTGTCCTGAGCTGGCCATGCAGGAGTGCTCCCTGTGAGAAAACTCTGCTACTGTCACCTAAGTTAGAAGCCAAGAAAGCTGCTCCTGAATTTGCTTGGCTGCTCATAAGGCTGAAAGGGTGAAGAGGTGAAAGGAATAGGGGAAGTGGTGGCTAAATGGTGAGGTAAAGGAGGCTATTAGAGCCAAAAAACATCCTTTAAAAAAAGTGGAAGGCTAGTTTTAATGACAACAGGAAAGAGTATAAGCATTGGCAAATTAGATGTAAAACGTTAATAAGGCAGGCCCAAAAGGGAATTTGAAAAGAGACTTGCTAAAGGCACAAAAACTAATAATAAAAACTTTAAGTACAGCAGAAGCAAGAGGTCTGCTACAAAGTCAGTTGGGCCATTAGATGACATGGGGATAAAAGGGGCACTCAGGGAGGATAAGGCCATTGCAGAGAACCTGAATGAATTATTTGCTTCGTATTCATAGCAGAAGATGCTGGGGCGATACTCACACTCAAAATATTCTTTGTAGATGATCAACTGGAGACATCCTCTAAATAGTAACAAATCACTGGGACCAGAGTTCACCACAGAGTTCTGAAGGAACTCAAATATGAAATTGCAGACCTACTACTGGTGATTTGTAATGTACTGCTAAAATCTGCCACTGTACTTGACAATTGGAGGGTAGCAAATGTAACACAGATATTTTTAAAGGGTTCTAGAAGTGATCCTGGAAACTACAAACCGGTAAGCCCGACATCTTTGCTGGGGGAAATGGTGGAAACCATTATTAAGAACGGAATTACAGGGCATATTAATAAGCATGGCTTAAGGGGGAAAAGAGTTAACATGGATTTAGTAAAGGGAAGTCATGCCTCACTAATCTATTGGAATTTTTTGAGGGTGTGAACAAGCATGTGGATGAGGGGGAGCAGGTCGACAGTGTATTTAGACTTTCAGAAAGCATTTGATAAAGTCCCTCATGAGAGACTCTTGAGGAAATTAAATAGTCCTATTGTGGACTGGTAACTGGTTAAAGGATAGGAAACGAAGAGTAAGGACTAAAAGGTCAGTTTTCACAATGGAGAAAAGTAAATAGTGGATTGCCACAGGGAGCTGTACTGGGACTTGTGTTGTTTAATGTATTCATTAATGATCTGGAAAGGGGAGTGAGGAGATCAAATTTGCAACACCACCAAGTTATGCAGGGTAGTTAAAACACGAGCAGACTGTGAAGAATTGCAGGGGGGGAGAGATCTTGTGAAACTGGGTGACTGCGCTTGTCCACATTAAATTTCATCTGCCATTTACATGCCCAAAGTGATGCACATAGGAAAAATCAATCCTAACTTTATGTACACAGTGCTGGGTTCTAAATTAGGAGTTATCACTCAGAAAAAGTATCTTGCAGTCACTGGGCTCCATTCTATGCTCAGAGGATTGTGTGCATGCACACATGCAGTCACGCACAAACTATGCGGATCTGCATTGAGGGCACATGGCAGATCCAATCTGAGCTATGTTTGCGGGCCACTGCATATATGATAGCTTGCTGTGGCCCGCTTTGGCCTGATCGGGCGGACTCTAGCCTGGTCTGTGACCTGGACATAGTCTGGGCATGAGCGCCAACCAACACCACAGCACGGGGCAATCCTGAGCCAACATCTGGTGGCACCTACACAAATGTGCAGGTGAGGTCCAGAGCAAAGCAGGACACAGCGGCCCAATATCACATCTGTTTTTACCCATAGAAACTGCAGCAATGTAGAAACAATTCATCATCCCAAAACATGTGTGTGGAACCAGGAGACCTAATTCACAAATACATTTCAAGTTTATGTCTCAATAACAGGAGTCATGCTAAAACATTGTCAACAACAGATTGTTATTGCACTTTCATTGCTTTACAATCCTGTGTTATGTATTGGTAGAAGCTTTGCTGAAAAAAGGATCCAAACATCCATAAAGCATGTCATGAAAATCAAAGCATAGAAGCAAGTACGTTCCTTAAAAACCTAAAAGCTGAGGCAACGCCACTGACTGAAAAACATCAAGTGTAATCCTTCAAAACAAGCCCCAGAAAATTGATCCAACAAGTGATGAGACTTTTGAATTCTAATTAACCTACAACAGTAAATATTTATAAGTCTGATACCGTTTCTACAAGTTTCAGAACACATTTTCTTCTAAACGTGAATACCTGAAAGGACGTCAGACAAATCAATTTCATCCGATTGTACACCAATGCTGCTGTTGTATACATTCTTACAAGAAGAGCCACTCATTTCAAGATCAAAAAGCACTGGATCAAACGGTGAACTATATAATCCATATCTGCAAAGAGGAAGACAATTGAGTATTTCCTAGTTTAAAAAACAGCTCAGCCTAAGGAAAAGTATAGGATTAATGTGATAAACTGCCATTTACCATGTTTCAGGATACATCCCAATAATCGTAGCAGTTTTATTGCTTTAACACCCTCAAAACAGAGAATCCTTTTGCGTTATGAAATGGTTTGACAGACAGCTATGCATTGCACAGAGCCTCAAGAAAACATTATTGGTTGTTAAAAGCTGTAAGTGTACTTTAAGGAACAAAGAATTTATTAAATTCCTCTGACTCTATCATTTAAATACATTTTCCAGAGTTGCACTGATAACCAATGCTGGTTTACGCAAAACAAATCCTGGAAAATGAATCTGTCTAACAGTCATGTCAATTTTAGGTGGGTTTATTATTACTTAAAAAACAGGGAAAGGAATATTTCAGGGAAGAAAAACAATACTACTAGCAAAATATTACTATTGTAAGGAAACAAAGTGAAATACTTAAGTGTTCAAGAACATTCTAAAATTCTGTAAGAAATGCTTTCCTGTCTTCTGTTTCTTAGTAATAGTGCACATTATTAATACATTTTCTCTTAATACCTTGTTTGAAGTAAAGCTTCCATTGGTGTTAGCCGGTCTTGTAACTGTCTTGATACTGCAGTTAGCAAGGATGCACAAGCTGTACTGCATCCTGCCAAATCTTCATCTTTAACATAATTCAACAATACAAAATACCAGTACACAGCTCCTAAAAACCAAAGAGAGAAGATCATTCCAACTCAAAAAAATATTAGAACCATCTTTAAATACATGCTTATTGAGTATTCCTTTGAAATAAAGGACAAACTTGGACACAGCAAACATCTATTTAAAAAATGGCAGTTGTCCTTATTTGTAAATTTGTCTCTTCGTAACAGGCAATCTACCATTCTGAAAAACTACCAGGTAACACTTCTACAGGCACTCAAACTGCTTATATAGATCACATGCACAAATATATGTGCATATATATATATTTATATATACATAATTCACTGACATTAACATTCAAATACAAATTCCTTCCATAATAGCTAAAAATTAAGAAAGGGAGGTGAAAATCCAGAACAATTCTCTATTATGACAGGACATATTTGAGTGTGAAAGCAACATGAAAATATTACTGCACTGTGATCAGAGTCTCTTACAGCCTATTTTCCCTCTCGCACACTCTATGCTAGACAGCAGAAGTATCAGTCAGTGGCGGCTGGTGGGTTCAGAGGCTGGGGGAGCAGTGGGTGGATTCAACAGTGGGAGGGGTCAACCCAACAGTAGGGGGAGCCAACCCCCAAATTGCACACTTACATGATCAATGAAAGAGAACATGCACACAACCCACATTGTGGCATTGAAAAGAAAGACATATCAAAATGCATGGAAAACATTATATGGAATCCTAACATGCACACCATAAATGCTGCAACTGGTCCCCAGGAGAGAAAAGATTCCCCCACCTCTGATATAGCAATTTCAGTCCTTCCTACAAATCGAAATCTCTCTGTTCAGGGAACAAGAGGGAAAAAAAATACATGGAAAAATCCTTAAGATCCCAAATTTGAAGTTGAGTGAGGGGCAAAATTCAAAAGAGACTAATGCGGCTATTTCTTCCTTCAAAAGCACTAAAGTCACACAATGCTGTGTGCAAAATCACAAGTATTTTACAAGTGTCCTTACTCACCAAATTTTGTCACCAAATAAATTCTTTGGAAAAGCTTCCATATTTTGTCTGTTTACCCTTGCTGCAGCATGGTAGATCCAGGAATTGGAAAGGGGCCAAATAAAAAACAGTTGCAACCCAGACTTGGCCCAAGTGTCAGAGGTTTCCCACCCCTGATCTAGGTAAAGATGGTATTTTTCATACCCCCACATCCCTCGACTATCAGAGGGCCTATGCCTTACTTTATTCCTCTCCCCAATGACAAGGGAGTTCACCACAATGGTTAAGATCAGGAACTGAGATTACTATATGATCTACCTAGGCTCATACAGGGACATCATGAAGGAGCAAGGTATCAAACCATGGTCTCCTCAAAATCCCAAGTGCTGTCCCCTAAGCTCTGGTTCATCCTTTCTCCTCAGTTATTAAGCAATACTACATCTGCCTAGCAAGTTTGCTGCACCAGACCAGGAAGGCAGCATGGCCGACTTTGTCCATGGTGTACATATGGGAAAAGAGAGCCTAAATTTCCAAAGCAGCTAATCCAGCTCCTTCCACCAGCATTGAAGTTCTCGCTCTCTCTCTCTCACACACACACGCACACACAATCTCAAAAACAGCAGGATTTAATAAACCCAACTAGGCACATTCAGTGTCTGGACAGCAACGTTAGTAAAGCAGGACTTCAAATCGGAAACTAACCCAAACAATGCACAGCTTTAAGGGAAGAAATGGGTTTGCCCCAACTGTCAATTAGGAGGAGAGCTGTAAATGTTACATAAGTAATTTGCTAGCCAGGCTTAAGAGCCTCCTTGCCAGGCTCAGACATGCAGAACAGTACTTGTTTGTGTGCCTCTGGCACCTATACTTTTGAGCCACAAAAGTAGGATGCTACCTCAGATTCCACACAGACAGAGTCTGTGGAAAGGGATCTTGAGTCCTATCTCCTGCTCCAATATAGGATTCACAGAACAAACTCCTCTAACATGCCCAAGAGGAGATGGCATGGCGGCGCATGCATGCGCAGACTTCCCCAGAGGCTTCATTTCCAGCAGGAAAAATCAGCCCTAGCCCTCCAGCAGCCAACTCCTCCCACAGAGCACAGCACAGCCAGCATGTCACTGAGCACTCCTCCCGCTCGTCCCACTTGCTCCTCCCAGCCTAAGCCTAAGCCCAACCCTGCACGGCATGCCACACTGCTGCTAGCATGCTAGCACTAGCAGCAGCTGAGAGAAGGCGGAACTGGGCCACCAGTCAATCAAGTCACCAATGCACATCCTCCCCCAGCAGACCCACAAGTGCGGACACCTGAAGATACTTGATACCGGTGCAGCCGGTTCCCGCCTCTGAGTCTATGGCTCAGGCTGGTCATTCTTTTCTTTTTTAAAAAAAAATTTAATATTTCAGCAGCTGGGGGGAATAGGAAGTTCTAGGGGCTAGGAGGTGCAGTGTCCCTGGGGGACTCAACGTACCTGAGCACATTTGCTACATGCAAGAAACAGCAGATACCCAGATTTAAATGCTTCTCCTCAAAAATGTCTTAAGAACCTAACTAGCTCACTGCAGAATGAACGTGCTAACTGTTGCCCTTCTGCAAAAAGGTGCCCTGTCCTGCTCCCTCGTGATTTTTAAGTTGTTAAGGCCTCAGGCACACATGTACCTCTGCTCCCTCTCCCCCACACAAGTTTTTATTTTCTTGCCATCATCAGTCACAATCTTCTTGGAGAAGGAAGTTCTAAACGCTACCTGGAGTAGCTGGGTGTGAATTACATGACCATGAGATGTGGTAAAAGCCAATAGTTCAAAAAGGATTGGATAATTTCAGACGAGAGATCCCTCAAAGGCTGTTAGGCAAGACAGTAAGAGGATGCAGCCTTTGGCTAATGGAACCCAAAAATGAATGACCGGGATAGACACACACTATACACCCCGTTTTTTCTACACTTCCATTGTTATAGATGGTATAATGGGCAACATGGACCTGCTGTGGTGCAGCATGGCAGATGTTATGCTTAACTGTCAATCTAGATTCTGTCCTGCAAGAGACCTGAGGCATTCGAAACCATCTGAGCCCCTCAGCAGGCAGCTCATCAACTCACTTCATGGATTCAACCAGAAATAGCTGCATGCCAATGTCCCAGTCCTAGAAAGAGATATTTTTAGGCCCTTTTCACACAGACACTCTAACACTGATAAAATGGGTGATAAATGTTATTATACACATTGCAGGGCTACAGGTATGCTCTATGGATGCCCTGCAACATGTATAATAAAATGGAACACCCATTTTATCAGTGTTAGAGTGTCTGTGTGAAAAGGAACTGAGTCTCAAGCCTCTCTCTTTAGCCCTTCGTCAGCCAAAGTTTGAATTTGCTGGAGATAGCATCTCTCTCGAATTTTAGCCAGTTATCTGGATTGGTGAAAGATTTAAGTAAACTAAAATATTGGTGCCTTCTTATAATATGCCAACAGCAATGGGTTTTACTCTTGGACCAAAGTGGTCATATATGGATTTTTAACATGTAGCACACCTAAATGCATTTTTAGATGCCTGAATGATTTTCTAGTGCCTAATAGCCTCAACTCTTCTACAGCCAATGGGAGCTGGAATTCACTTTTGGAAGCCCAGACACTTACAGGACATTAAATATATATTTTAGGTCCCTAATTTAGGCACCCCGGTTTTTAAAAAAAAATCAATATATTTACAAACAGAAGGACTCTTCAGAAATACAACATTAATATCAGGCACTACCAGACTTGGTCAATTTCTGTTAAACTGGAAGCAAGATGCTTTTCTTTGAAAGCTCCAGTAGGAATTAAGCAAATATATGTTCAATCTAAACATGTAATAAAATTTAACAGCAAAATATTTAATACATACCATCTAAACATGTAATAAAATTTAACAGCAAAATATTTTATACATACCACCAGTTGCAGCTGCAGGTAAAAAAGCTATATTGTCAAGGAAAGCCTTCAGAAGGACCAATCCAAATCCTTGCTGACTTGGGTCACACTTACCATTACTATAAGAGAATCAGACAAAAAACGGTACTACAGCTTTTTTCTAGCATGAGCACATGCAGCTAGTTCTTTAGAGAGTTCAACAGAATTTGTTACATGGACCTCTGTTCATGGATTCCTCATCTTTTGTGTATATATATTCAAAATGTATCTACCTCCCACTTCAAAGTTAGTGTATTAATGTATTTTCTTTCCAGCTGCCAACCTTTTAAGATATACAGAACCATTTAATTTGAACAAATAAAGTTCTAGATGTTCTAGAATATGTAGCATATGAACTCAAAATAAACCATCACTAACCTTATGCACAGTGCTAGAAACCGAGCACATTTGTGGGCTATGCTTCGTCCTACTTCAAAGAAGCAAACACGAACTATATCAGAGAGACATTTACGTGTTTTAGAAAGCAAGCTCTCATTCGCTTCTTTTGAGCTGTGAAACAAGTAATATACTTTAGATTAATAGAAGCCTTAACATTTACAAAATTTTATACTGAAAACAGTAACCATGTACATTTAGCAGAAATTCTTCTACCTGCCAGGTCCATTTGAATGCACTCCTGCCAGCCAACATAAAGTATCTAACACAAGGCTCTGAGCATGTTCTGTAACACCATTGTCATCTGTCTTTTTACAGAGCGTGTTAAGAAGCTTCTCATGGAAATCTGAAAACTGTAACATGGCACATCGTTGAACTCTGGGAAGAGAAGCAGCGGAGAAAGAATTCAACTCCTGAAATAAAATTGTTTTTTGTCTCGAGACAATATTAAAAGAAACCCACGGAAGTGGATTAAGATGTTTCCTCAAACAATTCTGTAGTCTCACTTCAAGTATACACTTCAAAACAAAGCAAGCCAAGTGTCGGTCTGTTTTTTAAAACACAGTTTCTCATTATCAGAATATACCTGGTTACACATGCATAATGTTCTTTTAAGTGGAATGTAGAATATTTATATCCCATTTTACCCATGACAAATAATTAAGAATTACATAGGACTCATTTTATATTTCAAAAAGGATTTTGCATGCAACCTTTTTAAAAAATGAACTTTCAGAATGTCATCTGTCCCTTGAAAATAAATATAAAGCTTGTATTAATCCGTTTTAAAAGGGGATATTAGGCTAACCTTTCCTTTGGAACTGAAGTTTTTTTAAATCTTCGAATGGTTACCGAGACCTCTTGAAGCAAGTCACACCCTCTGAGGTTATCTGCTTTTCGTGAAGAATTGCCAGCTTCAATTTTATTGGATGATTTCTCCTGTCAGGTCAAAGAAACATCTTATTTTCAAAAACTGTAGCTTTCTTGATTAACCCACTTATTAAATGAAATCATGGATAAATAAAACATGTTTGAACCAAGTTAAAGTTCAGCTTAAACAATTAGTGTATTCTGCAGCTTTATTTTTAAAGACTAGGTCAAACATTATATAGGTACTTTAAAAGATTACAAAAGTGCGTATTAACTTCTTTTAGTGGAGCACAAATTGAAGTTTAAAGTTGTACTGAGTTGACAACTACGATCTGCTACTCTAGTTTACATAACGCATACTCTCATGCTTTTGTAGCGCATACTATCATGACACCTAAACACAATTATAAAGATTAAAACAAAATTTAAAATATGCTATTCACATACATTCACATTATGCTATTCACATAATGGTAAAGAGCAATGTAGACAATCAAATTACAAGCTAAGTTCAAAGTGGCATAAGATTCCCTAGATTTGAGCACCAATACTATAAAGAAACAAGTTAAAGCCAGGGACCTTAGCTGACACAACCTTATTGGCTTCTATGGTATGTACAGGTTTGGGAAGCAAGCTCATTTTAACACTTGTGTTTCAATACCAGTTTAGAGAATTTCACATAACATTGAGTTTTTCCATGTCACTAGCTCCATTTAAAAGAAAACCATTATAGCCTCTGCAAAATCTCGTCCAGTGGAGCATCTCCAGGTGGTGAGGGGGTTTGCCGGTCCTCCCTCCCTCCGCCTGGAATCGGAGTTATCTAATGTCTGCTGTGACATGGTTTGTGATTATTTTCAGGGGAAAAAAGCACTCTGATTCACAACTTCAACATCGAACTTATTGTAGTAGGTGAACCAGAAGTTGTGGAAGTCCCGCCTTGCCCGGTTTCGTGGGATCAATTTCAATCGGTGTCATCCGCCAGGGGAGAATGTCCTTGGAGCGGTTAGGACTACCTTTTGTGAACTGGACCCATGCCCATCTTGATTGGTTAAGATCAGGCAGGAGACAGTGGAACTGCTGCTGGCGGGGGTGATCAGTGCCTCCCTTCGTGTAGGCGGAGTGCCGGGCTGCCTGAAAGAGGCGGTGGTGTGGCCTCAGCTCAAAAAACCACCACTTGACAATGATTCTCTCACCAGTTATTAGCCGGTCTCTAATCTTCCCTTGGTCCGGGGGGGAGGTTGGGGGAGGATGGGAGGATGGGGTAGGGCTACTGGGCAAGCAGCCAGGTTTGAGGGGCCAGGATCAGGTGGACGGAGGGAAGGGCGTGGCCACTGAGGTCCTATTGGGGCGGGGACGGTATGGTCCACGGGGTTGTATGGCACACGTCCCGAGGGGACCAAAGTGCCTAAGGGAGGTGCAGGTTGCCATCCCCCTGCTGAGGAAAAGGGAGGAGCCGGGTCCAAGGTCCGTACGTGGGGGGCTGCTGCTGTTGAATGCGAGGTCCGTGGTGAACAAGGCCCCAATTATCCGGGATTTAATCTTTGATGGGGCCGTGGACCTCGCATGTATCACGGAGACCTGGCTGGATGATCTGGCCGGTCCAACTTTGTCTGATCTTGTTCCGGCTGGGTATGCCGTCCAGCATCAGCCCCGCACGGGCGGCCGGGGAGGTGGTGTAGCTATGGATTTTAGAGAGGAGTGGCCTGTTAGGAGGTATCCAGTTCGGGAGATTATGGGTATTGAGGTCCTTCACGTGGTGTTTGATTTGGCTGGGGGCAAGCTGGGGGTGCTGCTGGTGTACCGGGCCCCTTCCTGCCCGGCGGCATCCCTTATCGCTCTAGCAGAGCTGGCCTCGGAGGTGGCGTTGGGCTCCTCCAGGACTTTGGTTCTGGGGGAC
>QEPC01015561.1:3416279-3482097 GCA_003113815.1 Sphenodon punctatus
GGTGAGGGGTTTTATCTCCCCCACCTAACTTATAACTTTTATTTATATATTGCTAGCCCTGTTTTAAATATTTTAAATATTTTTTGTACTGAGTGTTTTAAATTGTTTTTATTGTATTTTATTGTTGTAAGCCGCCCCGGGCTGCATGGCAGGAGGGGTGGGATATAAATCTATTAAATAAATAAATAAATTAAATAAATTTTAGGGAAGGTTATTCAGCAGGTTGTGGCCCAGCAGCTGCAGGGGCACCTAGACCGCACTGGTTATCTGGATCCCTCAGAGTCCGGTTTTCATCCAGGCTATGGTACAGAGACTGCACTTGTGGCCTTGGTCGATGACCTGCGCCATGGTTTAGATCAGGGTCAACTGACCCCGCTAATTTTGTTAGATTGTCGGCTGCTTTTGATACCGCTGACCGTGAGATGTTGGTGAACTCGCTTGCGGGATGGAGCTGGACTGGGCAGGATCGTTCTTCATCTCCATGGGAACACACACGTGGTGTCCTGCAAGGTTCTATTCTGTCCCCGCTCTTGTTCAAAGTGTATATGCAGCCACTCAGTGAGGTCGCAAAATGGTATGGAGTGTGGTGTCATCAATATGTGCATAGGATCCAGCCATATGTCTCAAACTCCGACCTAGCCACCCTCATCCATGCGTTTATCACCTCTAGGTTGGATTACTGCAATGCACCTCTACACGGGACTGCCCATGGGATAGGGGGTGGGACTTTTAGCTGGCGGGTCTTATCTCTTTTTACCATATGTACTGTCTTTGTAACCACACACCCCCTTTTTTGTACATTTTAATCAGTTTTAAATTATGGAAGCCGTCCCGAGCTGCCATGAGACTGGATGGGGCGGGGTAGAAATCATTAAATATATATTTTATTTTATTTTTTAAAGTTCACGACACCCAGCTCTATCTCTCGTTTTCATCTGACCCAGACCCAGCAGTCATCTGACCCAGACCCAGCAGTCTCGATACTTACCCGATGTCTGGCGGTTGTTGGGGATTGGATAAGAACAAGCCAACTGAAGTTGAATCCCGATAAGACGGAGGTGATGGTGGTGAGGAGGGCAGTGGATGTGGCGGCTCCCATCATTGATGGGATCCGCCCTCCACTGGTATCCCAGGTCCATAGTCTGGGCGTGATCCTCGATCCACAGCTCCACCTGGATTCCTAGGGGCTGTGGTGAGGAATGCATTTCACCAATTACATCTGGTGTGACAGCTTCGGCCCTATGTTTCAGATAGCAACCTGGCCACCATCACCCTTGCTTTCATTACCTCAAGATTGGACAATTGCAATGCACTCTGCGTGAGGCTGCCTATGGTGACGGTCTGGAGACTGCAGCTACTGCAGAATGCAACAGCTCGTCTCCTTATAGGGATGGGTCACTGTGAGTACATTACACCAGTGCTCTGGGCTCCGCACTGACTGCGTATAGTCTTCCGGGCCCGATTCAAGGTATTGGTTTTGACCTATAAAGCCCTGCAACGGCCTTGGCCCGACTTACCTGTGGGCCGCCGCACTCTCAGCGCTCTTGAGTGGTCTCTGCAGGATGCTAGGAGCGCCCTTCTCAAGGTTCCCCATGTGGCCATTATGGAGAGGGCATTCTCGGTGGCCACACCTAGGCTGTGAAACTCCCTCCCGGTGGAGACCCGGGTGGCCCCGGATCTCCCCTCCTTCTAGGCTGTTCCGCTTGGCTTTTAGCGAGGGAGATGGGGTGTACGGTGGGGAAGGGAGTGGGTTAGGGAAGGGGGGGGGGAGGGTTTGTTGTTCAGTGCTTTCCTTTTTAATGTGTTTTTTTAATTGTGTTACTTTTGGCTTTTATTTTTGTTTATTATGTTGTAAGTCGCCCCCAACCTGCCTGGAGCTGCCTGGGTGGGGTAAAAATGTTTGTTTAAATAAATAAATAAAATAGCCACATGGTTCTTAAAATTCACTTTGGACAAACAGAATAATTTGGATGGATGGAATACTTCAGGCACAAGGTAACCAAACCTGGTAAATTCACGATTACTGAAGAAGAAATGTGTTTGATTTAAATGGTGAGGCATATATTTCTACCTCCAGTGATTGATAGTGGCTGCAAAGACTAAGAAGAACAGCTTTCCTATGTTCGGGTATTACTATCACCTGCTGCATGAAAACGAGACCTTGAATTCCAATTCTGTTAAGTATAAAACTCAGAGCTAACTTTTCAAAATGTCACTGTGTCAAATCTTATTGCAACTCTAGAGTAAGCATTTTATTTCACAAAACAGAAAGTTTGGAATTAACAGTTTTGGCTACAGTTTATGTGCTATTTAATACCTTGCCTGCTGCAACTTTTGCCAGAAGTGAAGCAAGTGAATGCCCCTTGCTATTCTGAGGTTTTAGAGAGGGTACCCTTACAACAGGCCGGATCCCACCATTGCAAATTTCTTCTGTTCCTCTATCGTTCACTGCTTTAACATGGATTAAAAATGAACGGTACTTGCCCCCTGCCATGCCTAGAAAAATAAAGAGGGACAATTCTTACATCTCTGCAATATCTGTCTGAAATAAAAAATTACAACTCAAGAAATTTAGCAGCGATCCAATATAAATCTTGGAAACTGAACATTTAAATATAGTTTAATTTTACGGAGTATATGAGCAGGCCACAATTAAAATTATTAATGGAAAAATGACCTGCTAAGTCTTAAGTCTTCTGAATGCAGAAATTTTCAGTGCATTTTGCAGGACATATTTTGCAATATTATTCCAACAAAATATTGTACCTTTAACAAGCTTTGGACTTGTTAGTGTCAACATTCCAGCATGTCCTGAAAGATCAAGACCAGTAGCCAACCATACTGGACCACACAGGATATCTTCTTTATGATCCTCTAAAAATGGACATAATCGAAGACCTTAAAAAAAAAAAAAAAAAGAGTTTGAACAAAAATGGATTACAAAGTTAAATAGTAATTGAATAAAATGTGCACAATACATTAAACATCATTTTTGGTAGAGCAGTTGGACAATACTGAACTAGCATCTATTAAAAGACATCCATTAGCTGCATACTACCAAAATTTCTTTGACAGGATGCTGCCTGGTGGGATATCTTGAGGAGTAAACTCCCAATTGCTGGTAGGAGAGAATGTGTGGAGCCAGCCAATTGAGTGCCATAATGAAGAGCAATTGGGCAGGCACTTAAAGGAGCTAGGAAATGCAGTAGTTGAGAAGGCAACATAGCAGTGAGGTTCTGCCTCTTCACCCCAGCTGAAGGGAACTTTAATAATCTGCAAAGAGACCGAGATTGTGGGCAGCTGGAATTGGAGTAGGTCAACTGAGCCCAGCCTGCATAGGGCTTGACTGAAGACAGCAGGCCACCAGGAAAACCTGGAGAACAGGTTTAAGTTCAAAGAAGGTTCTTCCAGCCAGAGAAGGTATTTGGAAAGAGACACCTAAGGGAAAGGGTCTGTTCTGATGAATCAGGGAAAGAAAAAAATAATAATATTTTGCTATGTTGGACTGTGTTATGTAAATAAGTGGATTATTAAACCTGAAGGGGGTTTGTGAACCAGAGGAATCAAAATGGATCGTTATTTGGGGATCCTGTTACTACTCCGATTTCCAATACTGTATATAACCACCACCTCTTTGATTCCTTTAAACTAAAATTTGATGAGGATTAAGTCAAACTTTAAAAAACCAAACACTATGTTATTTTTTTAAACTTTGATAAAAATTATATACCTGTTTATGGCAGTAAATCAGATTTAAAATGCAATACAATAAATTTGGAAAACTTTTTTTTAAAAATCATTTATTTATATCACAGGCCTCCTAAGGGAGGCCTGTATACAATCCTTTTGATTGTATGTCTTAATTCAGATAAAAACGGATGTACCGCACCAAAGTAGTAAGTCTCCATGACATTTGTTTCCATTTAAAACTTGCTTTTAGCAATTTATTGGCTGCATTAAAGACTACAGATATAGACTCACCGCAAAAACCTAATGAGGAAGTGTTAAGCTCATTTTAAATGCAAAGAATCCTGGATTAATTTTAAAGGTTTGATTGCATTAGAACATTTATCTAGATATTTCAAAAAGCTTCTTTGAACGTTTACTTACATTAACAGTTTATGTATTATAAGCCCACTAATCCTACCAATGAAACTCACATTGTGGATCTTCTCCATCCACGTTCATTTCTTCATTTAAGTCAACCAGTGGCGATTTTCCATTTCTCTCCATTTCAACATTATGAGCTGGAGACAAAGGAAAGGTGATCTGCCTATCTACTGCTGCTTCTGGAAAATATACAGTATTAGAAAAGTTATACATATCTGATAATGCAAACTTTCAGCTGATTACCTGACTCTAAATGAGAGCAGACCACAACAGTAGTTACTGGTAATATGCTATAATACAAAATATAAGCATATATAGGAAGATAAAAATCCACAATAAAACCATCTACAAATATATAATATACAATAAAAACGAAACACATTTTGAGCAGTATGCTCTGGGATCTTCCAAAGACAATACCAATAAACATAATACAATTTAACAACATCTCTTATAGTAAAGGCAGGCAGGTCTGAGTTACTCTGTAAAGCTCAGAACAGCCACTTACAAATCTACAAATCTTAAACTTCCAAATTATGTATTAAAGGCATAACTAAAAACTGAGATGAAGAAAAAAAATCATCATCTTACCACTGACTTTCCCTAAGCCTGGAGCTTTATTTTTCAGTAAAGTCACTTGAATCTGTGGAATGTTTGTTATGTTTGAGTTCAAAACAAATTTGAAGTCCACGTGTCCAACCATACAGGCTTTTGGCAAAACCAATTCAAACACATGTTCATCCCAGCTATTGCTGTTGAGGGGAAGGGGGAGGGAAATAACGTAAAAATATCATGTAGATCCTATTTTATCATTAAATGCAAATACAGTAGAATCAAGAAAGCCCACGTTATTTTCAGCATATAGCTATACTCTCTGGTGTTGCAACAGAAGTTTAATTTTACCCTTCTCGGTTCCCAGCCCTCTTATTAAAAGGCAACCGGTGTTGGATGTAAAAAGTGATTAAGATTATTTTTGAACAAAATTTAATTTAGGATACATTTAAAGCTTACTTGTAAAAGCCTGAATTACAATAACTGGAAACAGATAATGATATAAACAAAAACCCTGCTGATGCTTGATTTATAGGATGCCTCTGCAACACCTTACGTACTGTCTTAAAACCAGAAGAAATTTTAAACAATGAAAATCACTTAGTAAGGGAGTAGTATCTTCTGATTGTTAAACTGTATCAAAGCATGGCAGAAATTCTTTTGCAATCTCTGAAGTTGGCCTTGCTTTTTGATGGAGTCAAACAATGGGTACTTTCAGACATGACGATACCACGGTCAACCACAGTGAACCTCGGTCAATCCCACGGTGCGGCCAAAGAGCCGTGAACGTCTGATCAGTGGCATCCAGATGTTTGCCACGGTCAATTACCCGGAGGGGCCAAAGCCAACCACACTTCCAGAGATCGGGACAGGACCATCCACGGAAGTGTGGTGAAAGCAATTCCCACTGGGAAACCACCAAAAGTAACAACTGAACGCCAATCATGGGGCAGAATCATAATGACCCCCAGCTGTGGCGAGAGCACGCAGTGTCGCTGCCAGGCAACCCGCAACACACAGACCGGGGAGGAAGATTTAAAGGGGACACAGCAGCTGGGGAATGTGGCGGGACAGAGCAAGATGGAAAGAAGAGGACAGCGGAGGAGCCCAGGAAGCAACAGGGTCGGGGTGGGGGGGCAGGGGACGGGGGAGGTAGGGCGGGCCAGGGAGGAGGAAGGTGGAGGGGAATAGGGCACAGGGGGCACTGTATGGACAATAAACACGAAATGTAGTTACAACAACAGCTTTATTATCTGCTTCATGGTAACAGGAAAGGGGCAGGGGACTGTCTAGGCCTTGGGCTAAAGACAGATGGGACCTGCCGTGGGGAGGCCCCCACATGGCTGTGGGTGGGCACGTGTGCCGGGACGCGCCAGTGCGGATGGGGTGGGGAGAGTGAGGGTGGCCCGTGGAAGCCTGCGGGGGGCCCCGGGGCCGGCCCAGCGCACTCAGGCCCTGGGCTCAGTGACTACAAAGCCAAGCCAGGGCAGCACGGATTTGCTTAGCACAGCGGTATTCCCAAGAGTTCTCGCGTTCACATAGAGCGGCATGGGTCCTGGTGGCCACCAGAGCATGGGGAATGCCAGGGCAGCCCCATCGGTCTCGCAGATGCTGTGCTGCAGGACACAGCAGGCACTGATCATGAGGACCAAGATCTCCACAGCAAAGTTCAGGCGGTCAGCAAGGTACATCCAGCACTGCATGAGGGCACCAAAGGTCACGCACTGGACCACTGGTATGGGGGCGTGCATGGGGGAGGGGGCGCAGCCGCTCCAGCCAAGGCTCAACCAGCTCTGCAAGCCGCAATAGAGACCGCTTGTCCATGTGGAAGTGTGTCCTCCATGCTGCATTCTCCCACCGTGCCAGGGCCCCAGCCCACCATTCCTGTGCCCGGTGCGTTACCCAGAGCCACCTCTGCATGGACATGGTGACCTATACCGTGCTCCCCATGGCTGCCCGGCAGCAGTTGTGTTGGCAGGCTGCCTCTCAGAGGATAGCTGAGCAGCCGCAGGCGAGGCACAGGGCCCGCTGGCACGCCCCAGATGCCCGCAGCCCGGCCTGGGAGCGCCTGCGCCCGTATTAGGCACGCATGGCAGCCACAGCGGTCCTAACAAGGCACCACCTGATGTGGGCAGCCAGGTGGAGCAGCTTGTTGGCGAACCGCAGGAGGCTTGTGTGCTACCGGTGCCACTCCAGGAACATGCAACATGCAGCCCTCTGGCCCGTGCCCGTGGTGCAGTACAGCACCCAGCACTCCTGCCCATGTCCCGGGCCTGGGCCAGCTCCGCGCGCCGCCCTTATTGGCCGCCCTTGCCGGGCCGCTAGCTGGCCAGGGGCTGCTCAGGTGTGCCGGTGGGGCCTTCCCTCGGCTCCTCGTGGCAGTTGTGCTCGCCTGCCGGCCTGTGTGTACCTCCACATAGTGCCCCTCCCCTAGGTGAGCTCATGTCAGTACGTTCCGCACTTGGTTGCCTATTGTCATCAACTCCCTGCTATCAGTGCTTGCTGGACATTCTCTGTGCGCTCGGTTCCTGCAGCTGTGCTGGGTCCGCTCCCCATGCATCACTCGCTAGCGGTGCCTTGTTGTGGCCTGTGGCCATATCGCGTGTCCTTGGAGCTCCCCCGTTTCCCTCCCCAGCCAACATGGGATTGTGGGGCCCCTCTTTCCTTGCTGCTCAGACCCTCTGCCTGCTGGACCATGGCCGGCAGTGCTGCCCCGGGGCTCCCATGACCTGGATCGCCTGGTGCCACCCATAGCTAGACCTTCCGGGAGACCATGGCCCTATGTGACCTGTGGCATTCCCCGGCCGTGCAATTGCTCCTGTGCTGCCTGGATACCCTCTCTGGTGCCTATGCGAGTCCAAGCTCCGGCCTTCGCTACTTTTGCTATGAGGCGAGCGGTAGCGCGTGACGGCTCCATGCAGAGACGTTTGGCCTCCGTCCCTTTCCTGATGGGCGCATTCCAGAGAGGAGGTGCTCGCATGTGACATGGTCCGTGGCAGAGACCATGTCCACCCTCTCGGTCTGTGGTCTGGCTCACTACCTGTCTAGAGGAGGAGGGCCCTGTCCTGGCCGTTTCCTTCTGCTTTATCCACGGGTCCCGTGGCTACCAGCGGTTTCATGGGGCGGTGTATTACCACCTGTTGGAGCTTGGGCACCTGCCATGGCCCCCTGCTGCTGACTATACCTTGTCAGAGCCCACCGGACCGAAGCTGGCGGCACTGGTTCCTGTGTGGTCCCATGCTGATGCTCAGGTGGGGCTCACCGGGCCAGATCCGTTTGAGGCCTACTACCTTGTTGCCCACCACATGGTGGGGCTGGGCTACCGCCGGGGCATGCTTCAGGGGCCCCCCTATGTGCATTCCCCCCCCCCCCCCGGTGTCCATGGTGCTGTGTGTGTTGACCTTCCTCCCTTTACTGTTCGGGTGTGCTTGCGCCCGGGCGTGTGTACACTGTGTTCTGCTGTGTGTGTGGCTTCCCTGTGCCTGTTGTGTGTGCCGCCTCAGCCGCTCTTCTCCCTCCTTCCTTCCCTTGTGTGGGTGTTGCCTTTTGGCACTTTTGACTTCTGTTGCCCTCAGTTGGCCATGTCTGGCTCCCACCACGCCCCGGTGTCTTCTGGGTGTTCTGACCATGGGCCGGAATCGGTGTAACATCTGTTGCGCTGCCCTAGGCCGTGGTCTGGCCATCCATTTCCTTGCCGTGGACCCGCTCCCGTCACGTCTGTTCGGGGCTTTCCTGGACCACGGGAGGGGGGCTAGCTGGCTCGTCACTGTTGGGGATCCACTGTGGTGACCCGGGAGCACGTAACATCTGAAATTACCCATTGTCAATTCTCAGAAGTATGATGGCCACCAGCATGAGGCTCAAAATACTAATTTCAATTCAAAATTCTTAAATGGTTTGAAAACTGACACAGGATGTAGGGAAGAGGCTTCTAGCGGGATTCCTGTGTGGATACTTGGAAATTAACCCTTCCTATTTCTGCATAAATACAGTACTACATGCCATATGCTGCCCGTATTCATTTATGTATTTTCCCACCATTGGAGTGAAAGTGGGGTTGTATTTGCAGGGGTCAAATGTGCCGTCATAAGCCCCGGGAAGGGCAAGGCATCCTGTCACTATATTAAGGGACTGCATAATATAGATATATGGGGACTCATGGGAAAGGGCGCTCCTCAAAAAAATTTCTCTATTTTCCCTAGTGACAAAATATGTGCCATGGTTAAAAGTTATATAGGGGTAAAAGATGTTATATTTTGGTATTTTATTGGTTTTGTTGTATTTTACTATATATGAGTGTTATGACTCCCAAATGCAGTATTATACCCTACATGTTAGTTTCTTGTAAATTTTTTCCCTATACATGCAGATTATGGAATTGTTTTTGCAGGGGTCAAGTGTGCCGCCATAAGCCCCGGGAAGGGTAAGGCACCTTGTACCATATAGGGTAGTTTATTTGATATGGGGATGTTCTGGAGTGGGTTAGCGTGTGGCAGCTCTAGTCCTGTCCAAATTCTCCCCTCAGCTGTAATACTACAGGGGTATGATAGGTGAGGACTTGGGAGACAAATTAAATAACTAGCCTTCTGCAAAATTTATTTTAGTTTGTATTATATTATATTGTTGTGTTTTAATAGTTTTTGGTGCATGGACTTGTATAGTATTATTGTTATGGCCAAAGGCTAAACAAATAAATCTTTTGAATTGAATTGACACAGGATGAGAAGCGCTTCTTACCAAGTGCACACACAGAAGCCTGGGCTGAGCAAAATGGATGCAGCTTTCTTTTAATGAGTCATATTTTCCTTTTGAAGCCAACTTTGTTTTATACTGAAAGTGCAAACTGGAGACCAATGACCGCGATCCAACTATTCCCCGGCGCAGGCAGAACCTGTGCCAGCAGAAAGCCCTGGGGGCACTGGCAGCCACAGTGCCATATCCAGCTCAGGTCCCTGCGCCATGCAAGGGGAGCTGAAGGAGGCAGGGCTAGAGGAGCCGCAGCAGGAAGGGGGACTGGCGGGGGTGTCCTGACCCCAAGAAACCGCTGCACACAACAGCCCTAAATAAAGCTTTGTGCGCCTACCTCTCCTTTACACCTCAGATCCAGGCTGTTGCCAAAGCCTATTGCTCCACTTTGTATAGTATTAGTAAGGTAGGAATGGATTTTAGTGTTTCCACTGCAAAATCCCTAGTCCATGCTCATCTCTGACCTTGACTACTGCAACTTCCTCCTTACTAGCCTCCCCTGCTCTGATCTCATCCCCCTCATCTCCGTTCAATGCTCTGCTGTCAAAGTCATCCACCTTGCCTGACGTTTTGACCACGTTCAGCCCCTCCTCTCCATGCTATACTGGCTCCCTCTACGTGAATGCATTCAACACAAGCTCCTGGTCTTCACCTTCAATGCTCTTCATGACCTTGCTCCCCCATCTCTCTCCACTCTTGTATCCCACCACATTTCTTCTTGGAAGCTTCACTCCTCTCCTCTGCCCCCAGCCTCACCTGCTTGCGACCCCCTTTCTCCTCTAAATATCTTTGCCCTCTCTCTCGTTCCCCCCATACCTGAAACTACCTCCCTGGAAATATTTGTTCTCCTCCCTCCCAATTTTCAAATCCCTCCTGAAAACCTACCTGTGTCAGGCTTTCCCTAGCTCATCATGAGCAAAATTGCATCCTCTTCCTCCATCACTCAGAATCTTTGCCCTGTAACTAAGTTAAGCACAGTGCACTTGGAACTTCTTAACCTTATAAATGTATCCACGTCTCTCCCAATATTCATCTCTCCCTTGTCTATCTTCGATTGTAAGCTCACCTGGGGTAGGGACCTGTCTAGAACTATTTATTGTACAGTGCCATGTATACTGCTGGCACTATATAAATAATAATAAAAAAAATAATAAAGTCTTAATAAATTATTAGAAACAAAGAAATTCAACAGTGAAGAAGCCTGACAGTGATGCAGTACAGTTCCTTTTCTTAAGTTTATCTTTAATTTGTCAACAAGTTATTAGATTTTTTAAGTCAGTCCTCCAATTTAGTTTTGCTGCTAGCCATAAGAAATTGCATCTTCTGATCAATTTGTTTAATAACCACTAATCGACACATCCTCCATGAACTTATATAATAATTTTTGGAAAGCAGTTATTCTCCTGGCCTTCACAACATCCCATAGGTCATTTGTGCATTATGTGAACAAATAAATTTTAAACTTCCTACTAGTTAATTTCATTGTATCTCCTAAGAAGGGTAAACAAGTTTCCTATTTACTTTCCACACACACCATGTGTGTTTTTATAATCATCATATCCCCCCTCAGTCGTACCTCTAAGATGAAGAGCCCTCACCTTTTAAGTCTCTACTCATACGAAAGCTGTTCCAGACCCCTGAACATCTTTGCCGCTGTACCACTTCCAGTTCTACTTTACACTTTATGGAGACCAGAACAAAGAGTATTCAAGGTGAGAGCCTACCATGGATTCATATAGGCCATTTTTACATGGATGGCCCCATCCCTGTCGCTTGGTGTTCTGGCAGGTGGGCACAGTCCATGTAAACGGCTGCCGGTAGGTTGGGGGGATGGGTGTTCAGCGGGTGTGCACCTATGTAAATGCCATGGGCAGCAGGTGTTTGTGCATGCACGCTCCCGCCCCATGCCCACCAACACCCACCCACCTCCAGCCACGGAGCCCTCCGAGAGAACAGAGGATGCTCCGTGGGTGGAGATGGGTGTTGGTGGTTGTGTGTCCGTATCAACGTGCGCACACACCCCTACACCTACCGCACCAACACAACCACCCCCAACAGTCCGTGTAAAAAAGGCCATAGTGGCGTAATTATTTTCCCATTATTCTCTAACCCTTTCCTCATTCTGTATTTCTCAACCATGTTTGCCTTTTTGATTGCTAATCCATTGAGTTGATATTTTCAATGATCTATCCACAGTCAGTCCAAGGTGTCTGCTCAGAGTGGGAAACATTAATTTAGAACCCAACCTTGTGTATGTACAGTTGGATTTTTTTCAATGTGCATTACTTAGCACTTAGCATTGAATGCCATCTGTCATTTTATTGCCCAGTTACACCCAGTTTTACAAAATGCTTCTGGTTAACTCTTCAATATGCTTTGCATTAAACTATGTTGAATAATTTTTATATCTGCAAACTTTACCACCTCACTTTTTATTCCTTTTCTAGATCATTGACTGCTACATGCTAAAAATGTTCTTTATTAACCTGCTTATGGGGTACGAAACACCCCAATTTAACCACAGTTGCAAAGTATAAATACGACTAATTGAAAATAACTCCATTTCAATGTACAAAAATTAAATTTTATTGTATTTGGTACAGAAATATATTGCCAACACAAAAGTCTATGAGGTTACTAGAGACCCCCATTGTTACCAGTAAAATCCCACCAGTAATGGTACTGGTTTGAATTGACCCACTCAATCCCCATTTTTGGAACATAAGATGTACAGAAACCGCAAAAATAACATTTTTTTATTATGTACTGAATATTTCAAAGGAATAAATAGACTTTAATAGATTTCCTTGTGTCAGGGACAGCACATTCATATACAAATGAAACAACATATAGGTGGTAATAAGTGTTAACATTCCAATGTTCTCAACATTCATAAGCAAAAAAAGAAAGAAAGTGGGTGGTAACTCATGATGCAGACAACTTGTCTGCATTTCAAGAGCCTGAGCTATCAGGAGCTCGTCTGCATTTCAATAGCCGGCTGCAATAGTATGAAGGGGTTAAAATGACCCCTCCAGCCTACTGGGGGCTTTTCTCTTCAAACACAACTTTGTAAGTAAAATACCATCATTGGCTCTTCACACTATGAAGGGTTAACTGCTGAGTAAAGAATCTCAAGATAAAGCAAAGTTGTAAATTGGTAATCAGAGTTTCTACTTCAGGTGTAATTGATACCCGCTCCCCAATTCACTTTTAATGAAATTTTTCTGTACACACGAGATCTAGGTCGGAACGTTTTCCACAGAAAATTTTCCAGGACTTCCATTAATGTGTGGGACTACTTTAGAATAATTGTGGGGAGACCAAGATTCTCCTGGGACAGCTGTTCTTAGGTGAGCAAGTCAGATGCATCTGCTCTACTAGGATCTTTCTTATTTCCTGGAAGGGAGCACACTTGATTATTTGTCTTTTCCTTCTGCTCTTTCAGCCTGTGCTATTCCTTGCTTTTTGTTCGGTCTCAGAGGAGGAACTATACCTACGATCGGTTTACCCTTATCCTTGCAACAAGGACCTGCCTGCTGTCATTCTCATCATAACCAAGCCAAGTACGTGCACTTGAGACCTCGCATCTTCATGAATGTCTCCTTAAAACTCACCTCTTTCGCTCTGCTCTGTCTGACTCTTTATCCTGCTGAGCCACTATTCCTATACCTACGATCGGTCTACCCTTACCCTTGCAACAAGGACCTGCCTGCTGTCATTCTCATCGTAACCAAGCCAAGTACGTGCACTTGAGACCTCGCATCTTCATGAATGTTAGACCCCTTGTCTATCCCTCTGTTCCCCTTCCTAAGTCTCTCCCCCAGCTCCTGTCTCTCAGATTGTAAGCCCTAGGGGCAGGGACCGTGTCTATTTTATTACTTTGTAAAGTGCCAGGTACACTGCTGGCGCTATATAAATGTTTGTTAATAATAATAACAACAACAACAACTTCTGGGGATATCCCAAATCCCTGTTTCAACTGTCTCCTGAGTGGTAGTACTAATACAGCTTTGCAAAACTCACTATTTTTTACTTTGCTCCTACTGGGGAAACACAGTAGAAAATCACCAGTTGCACAACTAAGCAGAGTTAAGAATTTGCTGTGTGCAGAAGCAGTCCCGATAAGAGATTGGTCATTCATGAATATGACAGAAGGAAGATTGTAAGCCACAGACAGGGACCGTGTCTATTCCTATGTTCTGTACAGCGCCAGGTACATGACTGGCACTATATAAATGTTTATTAATAATAATAAAAAAATAATAATAATAAGGTACTGTCTCTTGACCCATAAGTGCTTCTAGCGGTGCTGACTGCATGCTGTTGTCTCTGCTACTCTTTCCCTTACCTTCCCAACTGGAGCTATTAATTTCCAACTTGGAATTTGTTTAAATATAAATCAGTTAAACCACATTATTAAACAGTTAAACCGTTTATTGATTTTTTTTCCCTCTCCCCCTAATCAAATATTGAAGTTGGCACTTGGCAGGCTACTGGAAAAACGTTGAGATACTACAGCATGTAAAATTAATATGGTGAATTGTTTAGTGTTGTTTACTAAAGGTATAGGTTGAACATGCTAAGTCACACCACAATCTAAGGGATTGGGAAAAGTTGCATAGTAAAATTTTCTGAGCAAAAATAAATTATGCAAATTGTATGCAAAATTAGCATGGGAAAATTTTCCAATACAAAATTTTCTGGAAAACCCACATCACTGGTACTCACAGAAAATTTGATATTATGAAAACAGACAAAATTGTACACTATTTTGGGGGGAAATATGACCCCACAACCCTGGCCGTATAAGTGCTTTAGTTTTCCCATGCATTCCAATGGGGGTCAATTGTACTCAATCAATGTTCTAGTAGTCAATGACATTTAAAAAAAAGAAACACACCAAAAACCATGGGGTGTGGGTGGGGGGCATGAACCAGTGGGACACAATGGACTCCATATCTTTTGGGGAAATGTGGAATACGAAGTAGTACAGGTTTGCTAAAAAAAGTTTTATCCATGAAAGGAGTCACTCACTTACCCTAAACTATACCTTCACAACTCTCCTCGGTGGAAGTGGGGTCATTTCCCAATGCCATGAATAACGATTTGTTGTGCAGCTAACAAATAGCATTAAGAATGACATATATAGCTAGCGAGGGTGCTGAACTCATACCTTACAAAGCAATTCAACAAACTGATCCCCTAAAATTCTTTGTTTACAAACATATGGCATTTACTGTAAGGATTTTCGGTGCTTAGTAGTTCAAGCGTTTCTTTGCCTAAACAAACTATTCCTCAAACCAAAATTAGAGCTAAAGGTATAAACTGGAAATCTGTTTGGGCAGGGCTTCCTTGTACTCCAAGAGCCCATGCCGAGATAATTACAGCTTAAGGTACAAAAGGTTTGGCTATTTAAACATCTTACAAAAGTTGTGGCATCTCCAAAACTATTAGTCTTACGAACGACTGACGGGGCATTTAGGGATGACGGTCCCTGTATACCCCTTTCTGGGGCCCAATAATCACACCATAAGGTACATGGATGAAACAAGCAATATCTGTTGCTGAATAGCATACATAAAACTGTCCAGTCAGACTAGTCATGTTGAGGCTTAGCCCCTATCTGACCCCCTACGAAGAGGAGTAATCGGGACCATTAATTGCACCATAAGGTACATGGCTGAAATTGGTGCCAGTTGGTAGAGTTCACCTTCTTGTATCTTAAAACATCTGACCTGACTACTTTACATGGGGCAAACCCCGAATCAGACCATCTAATATGTTCAGTGCCTTAATTTCCACTGTACAGATATGGAGTTGTGCCCATTGGTTCAGAAGTTAACTATCTTAGCAATAAAGTCAAAGAAAATTATTCTTTTCTGCTACAGGAATAAATTGCATTTCTTTATTTTTATCAAGCTACACCTGATCCAAATTACCCTTTTTATTTTAAGCTATGAAATAATTAACTTTAAATTATATTTTATATTAAAAATAACATTTTGTAATGTAACTTGTAATGACTAATATCTTTTAACTGTACATCCAGTAGAGGTCTACGTGGTACATAATACAAAATACAATTAGCCAATAAAACACCAAACAGATTATTAGTCTTCCCCCTCAATGCAGTCTGTACAATTTTCTTCATCAGCGTGGATGTTTTTCTCTCCATTATCTTCATCATATGGCACTGAGGTCTCATCGGTGTACATTAAGACTTCAAGAGATGGAGGCACTTGATTCCCATCAAACCACTTGGGAGGGTACTTGTTTTTCAATATTCCATCCATGGTCCTGTGGTTTGCACAACAGAGGCTTGTTGTGTAGCTTGGTTCCAGATTCCACAAACAAAGTTTGTCTGCAATATTTTCTGCTGGATGACCATCTTACATGGTGGCATAGAACTTCCATCTGTTCCTTTTGATCTTGTTCAGAGGAGATCCATCTTTTGGTATGAACACATCCATGAACTTCTGCAGCCTTGCTTCATTAAGTTTTCAAGTTTTTAAACCCATACATCTTGGAAACAAATAACCCGATGCTCTATATTGTCACTTTCACCAGCTTTGAATAGCTATGCAGCTTGTGCCGCCTTGTTTCTTTCCAGAACCTTGAAAGAGTGAAATTATCCCTTTCTTGAAAAGGCTGCTGTGTGGTCACATCTGGTGAAACAATGAAATCCAGGTAAGGACTTACACACTGATGATCCCCATGTGTCAGCCAGTTTTCTTACATCAATATACCTCAAATTATTTTCAACTGCAAGCCAACTTCCATCCAAACATTATCTTGTAAGTACGAAACATTTCCCAGAAGAATGACCAACATTTCCGTGTCATTGGTGCATATGACAACTTTATTTGGTGGGGTACATGACGTTGCAAGGTGGTAAATCAGTCAGAAATCTACCTCTTCATATGTGCATTTCAAGGAGGTATCTTTGCTGCATTGCTACCATAACAGTACGGAAAACACTCTTCATTCAGGATTGCATGCAATGCTTTGATGAATATGTCCACATTCTTGGTCCCAGACATCCACGCAACAAAGCCTCTTTGAAGTTGTCATTCCTCAGTGTTGCAATGAAAATCAGAAGGTTGTCTAATTTTCTCCAGAAACTGCATATTGGTGGTCACAGCAGCCAAGGTTGGCTCTTTTGTCTCACTCAGGATCTTTTATTGATGGAGCAACTGTCCTGTCAAAAACAATGTGTACAACAGTGCCACACATCTTGCTAGGTTTTACAAGAATGTGTATTGCAGTGCCTCCAGACATTGATGGAAGCTCAAGAAGAAACATTCCATCAACCAACATGCAGTCCATTAACAGGTGGCTCCTGACTGTCAATTCTGTTTTCAAGTGTCCTCAGGAGAACTGACTTCTCAGGTCGAAATCATGGTTGCATCACTGGGGTTAGGGAATATGACACTATCTGTATATCAATTTTCCCCCCGCAGTGCTAGGTACAGAAGTCATCCCAGCAGATGTCTTTCCATCTTGGCTTCAACTACCTTTCTATCATTTCGTTTTCTTCTTAATATTGTTCCTTCAGATGCAAAGGTACATGTTTTGCACCTTTTAAGCAGTTGGTTGAAGTGCAATGGATTCTCACAGCAGTTTTCAATGAAGTTGTCACAAGCACCATTTCCCTCGTGGAACACGTTCAACAGGAAATCGGTTGTAGTGGCGGATGCAGCTTTCCCAAAGCAATTGCCAAACAATAATAAGGGTTGTATGTTTGCATCAAATGGATTTAGACTTTGTTCAATTTTTCAATTATGATGTTCAACTGTGCATGATCTTTTCTCATGTTGGCAGGTCGCAGTTCAGCAGTAATGTCTTCCTGTTTGTGGAGCCCAAGTTCTTCATACACATTGCTCAAAATGCTTCTTTTCATGAAATGGCTTTGTGCCCATCTTGCCTGGCAGATACTGAGTTAGTGAATACTGAAATTCCTGTTAGACGACTTTGCAGCATTAGCATTGACTGACTGTTCCAATGTCATGTTGACGGCAGAGAAATTGTCTCTGTTCGACATATGAACAAAGCCCAATTGTTTGAAGTCATTTGTAATGCCAGGATGAGTCTCCACCATTTTTAGCATGTTTTCTTGCAATCGGACAAGCCATCTTGCAGAGTTCGGCTGCTTGAAGACAAAAAATAATAATTTCCATGCTCACCTGATTCTGATTTCCTTCGGAGTTCAACATATGTGCATCAATGAAATCTCTAAGTTCTTCAGTCAACTCTTCCTTTCTGACGGCTGAAGGTGTGCAGCATAACCGTTGAAGTGCCTCAACTGTTTCAGCAGGGATGTCATAACTGGAAGAATTTACTGAAGTGTAGGATTTCCACAGCTGTAGCTAGGAGAGGGTGTACCATTTGACATATGTTGCAGTGGGTACCTGTTATGAACCCATTCAGTGATCCTTCAAGAAAGCACTGCAGCTTCTATCAGGATGTGGGTGCCTCCTGATTCCTCAACAAAACTTTCCCATTTCTTTGAAATATGCCAGGCAGATGTGAAATCCACCAAACATTATGAACAACTTGTTGAACCTAGGACTTCCTTCTGCTTGTATCGTAAGTGCAAGTTTTGCAATGGCTAAATCATGTATCATAATGATGTGCTTCTGCTGGCACTCTTCAGCTATTTTCAGGGATCTTTTTATAGTTTCTCATGAGGGTAGAATTCTGTGATTTGACCTTAAGGTATGAATGCCAACTATGCATTACCCGACTCTGTACAGTGGAAATTCTTATGGCACTGACCATATTAGATGGTCTGATTTGTGGTTAGGCCCATGTAAAATATACCAACTGACACCAATTTCAGCCATGTATCTCATGGTGTAATTACTGGTCCCCAATACCCCTCTTCGGAGGGGTCAGATAGGGGATAGGCCCCAACAGATTGGACAGTTTGGAATTATGTACACAGATATTGCTTGTTTCATACATGTACCTTATGGTGTGATTACTGGGCCTCGAAGGGAGTGTACAGGGGCTGTCACCCTCTAAATGCCCCAGCAGATGCTTGTAAGACTAGCAGTTTTGGAGATACCATGACTTTTGTACCAGGGTCGTCCCTGCTACTGGGCAGACCTAGGCGGCCACCTGGAGCAGCAGATTGGGGGGGAGCGGTGGGCAGCAGGGAGCTCGAGTTGTCTGACTGACTGCATTTAAGTCCCGCCCCTCTGGCGCTTGGTCTGATCCAGCAGCAGCACTGAGCATGCAACGTTGAACGCGCGCCGCCAGGGGAAAAAAAGCAAAGCTGCTGTGTGTGCACAAGCGCCAGCACTTTCCTCCTTCCTCGTGTGTCTGTAGACTGCACACGTGTGTCTGTAGACTGCAGCAGCAGTGAAGAACCCGAGGAGTCTGAGCGGCAGAGACTTGGGAAGCCCCCCCAGGGGAAAAGTGGCTCACAGTGACAATCACTCTTCGAGGAGAGGAAGCCAGTCTACCAGCCCCGCACCCCCCAGACTCTAGCCTGACTGAGACTCAGTCACAGAAGAAGCCAAGTCCTGGCCTGCAGCTGCCACCCCCTCCCCGCCACCCGCAGCACATCAGAGCAGCCAGAGCTCCTGAGGTGTTGGTGTCGGCGAGGAGCCGAAGGACTGGAGCTGGGATTAGCCAGCTGGCCACGCACAGGGACCCAAACCCGACCAGTTGGAACTTTAACAAGGCAGGCAGCTGAGGTTGAGCCGCCCCCCTCCTCCAGTTTCTTCCTTTGGCTTCATGTATGTTCCAATTCCAAGTCAGCGGCACCGCCTCGCCTCCCTGGCTCGGTCCCGTCCCCATCCCTCACCTGCCTCTGCCTGCTAGTAGTGCTGTAGTAGCAGCAGCAGCTGGAGACAGGGGAGATAAAGCTGTTTGTTTATAAACACTCCTCTCCATGTGCCCTGATCAGAAGGTTGTAGCCTTGTAAAGAAGGTTCTTCGAGATGGTTTCAAACATTCTCCTAACTGGGTTCTGCATGTGCTCAGCTCACCCTATTCAAACAACAGACCATATGATGGTCTCGAGCATTTCTAGTATAAAAGGCACTCTCCCCCTCTGAATGACAGTTCCTTACAACCCTTTCTAGGAATTTAAGAAAAAAATTCCATGCAGGGCTGGAAGGGTGGGTGTTGTGAGAATGTTCGAAGCCCTCTCAAAGAACCTTGTTTACAAGGCAGCAGCCTTCTGTTGTTCTTCGAGTGGCTCCTCACATACCTACGCTCCACAATGACACCGGAGAGGCTAGTGGGTCTTGCAACAATATCATAGCAAGAGCTAGCCCAAACTGTGGATCTTAAGGAAGCAGTTCATGTCTTTGCATCCAAGAAGGCACTGAAAGCACCACTGTGATCACCCGCAAGAGAGAGTGACACACTGACCTGGTGGTGAGTGATAATCATTTTTTAAAACACATTTTTAGAAAATGTAGTTATTTGTTACTTTATACATTCAGTGCAGATATGCATTTCTTTACATGACTGAAGTGAGGTAAATGTTTACTGTTTCTTGATATTGACAACCAACCTCGGTATAAAAACTTATAATGCAGCAATTATAAAGAGATCTTTAAGCATGTTGTATGTTGATGTTGATGCTACTGTGTCATTGTCTATTTAGCATGTCCGACTTGTAATATTCGTAAACTAACATTTTGATGGCGGTGGGCACCCCTACGTACCCCATATACCACCACTTTTTTTGGGGGGGCACCAAATTTTGTCTTCGCCTAGAGCAGCAAAATGTTTTGGAACGGCACTGTTTTGTACCATATGACATAGTTATCTCGGCATGGGCTCTTGGACTATTGGATGACTTTACATAATTTTGAAGACTACACTGAAATGACAAATTGTATTAACTAGAAAGGTCCTTCACAACTCTTAATTTTCTGTTAATAAAAAGATACAAAAGCATTGTGATGTCTGACCATCTATGTCCCAGGGAGTCTGGCTTATCCCTTTATTAGTTCAGAATTTTAAATTTATCTAACAATATCCCCAAAATTAGAGCTCCTATTGTTATTTAGGCAATGGTTTGGGGGGTTTCTTGTGCAAAGGCTGCAACTAAACTTTTATTTATTTATTTTTTTATTTTTTTTGTAGATTTTTTTACCCCTCCCCATCCTGCCACGCAGCTCGGGGCGGCTAACAACACTCAATAAAACAATTAAAACAATTTAAAATATAAATATAAAAATATCTCAATAAAACAGGGTAAAAAGGACAGTGATGAATAAATAAGCGGGCGGGGGATTAAAAGACCCCCCCCCCACCCAAAGGCCTGGGCAAACAGCCAGGTCTTACAGTTCCGCCGAAATGTTAAAAGGCTTGGGGCCAGGCGAGCTTCCTCCGGAAGGGAGTTCCACAGCCGCGGCCCCACTACCGAGAATGCCCGCTTCATCGTGGCCCCCCGCTTCACGCGGGGGACCTCCAAGAGGGCACCCCCGGCGGACCGCAGGAGCCGTTCCGGGGCGCGAAGGGCGAGGCGGTCCCTAAGGTAAGAGGGGCCAAGGCCGTATAGGGCTTTGTAGATTTGGTAAGATATCATCCTTTAAGACACCAAAGCTATGTGATAATTTATTCTCTGAGCAATTTTAATGCAAGTGTTTAGGTTTTAGACTCTCTCTACCACTAGATTTGAAATGTATTTGATTTGTGCATGACTACTTACTGCTATAGCATGCAGATAAACATTATAAATGCAACTAGAGTGTTAAGTTAGCAAAATGTCCCCCATACACCCTATTCCAGAGGTGGGGAACCTCAGGCCTGGGGGCCAAATGCGGCACTCAGCAAGTTTTTATGTGGTCCCTTTCCAGTGCCTGGATCTGGCTCCTGGATCCAGTCTCTACCTCCCAAGCACTAAAAAACTGAGCTCTAGATAATGAAGCAGAGAAGAGGGCATGCACACAAGGGTAGGGGACAGATCCACAGCATAGATCCATGATCTGGGCCCTCCTTTTCTTGAATACACCCATTAAGCAACCCTGCCCCCAACCTCTATGTCGCCCTCAAAGCTCGTACTAATTTTCAATGTGCCCCCCCCTCCCCTCCCAAGACAGAAAAGGTTTCCCACCCCTGCTCTATTCATTCTTGGACCAGTACTCTAATTACCTGTCAGTTTGTAGCTTCCAAGTCCGAGTATGCTGTGCTGCATCCCCATGATGTTGTTGGTGCAAGTGTTGAGGATGCCGCCTTTGCTGTTGCTCTTGTTGAACTTCCACCCAGCATGGAGGGACAGTGGCTGAAAAACGTGGGGTCAAGGTCTCAAAACGAGTTAGCTCCACCAAAGATGTCAATGTTTCAAGGGACAATGGTTGGTCCACCAGAAGATCAACTCCTGAATATTTGAGGGGAAATGAATGAGGGTAAGAAAATACTCAAACGTCTTGCTCTACAAAGCCAAGTGTACTAAACCAGTTCCAAGATTATCCCTTTGACTCAAGCAAACACCACAAATATTTAGGCTTTTTTTTAAAGCCACATATTTTCAAAACCTTTCAATGGCATGTTTCTATGACATTTTGAGAATTCATCGGAAGCTCCTTCCTTAGAGATGTGGACAAAACAGAACAGCTGCATCCACAAAGTTGCAAATCTGCTAATTATAAATAATTCATGAGAAGTGAAGAAGCTTTCTGTTCACAGAAAGTGTCAGTCATTTTTAGCTTTAAAGTACAAACTGAGCACTCATGAAAGCTCTAGATTAAGATGCCGAGAGGCTTGCATCTATCCAAGAGCGGCATCGGCAGATTTTCTTACGCCATTCATTAACATGGCTCCACCCTGTCCAGAAGAAGTTACTTCTTGTTATGGCAAGCATATAATTCAAACTGCATGCTAATTCATTCTTTGAGCTGTAGAACTTTGAAAAAGTCTGCAAGGCAATAGCTACCACCAACAGGAAAAGAGTCAAGACCAGCCCACATCACAGTTAGAGTCACAAATACTTGGATAAAGACTAAATTTCAGCTGCAAGATCAGCTAGCTCAAGATGCAAAAGCAAATCCCAACAAACCCAAAGACCCATGCTTGCAAGGCTGAGATCTCAGTCTCTCACCATTGCAGGCAATCCCTGTTAAGATTGGATGAAATCATGGTGCAGCAGCTGCAGTGAGAACTATGCATGGACCCTTTAAACGGTAACACTGGTTCAAAATCAGGCTCTGCCTTGTTGCCTGAGCCCATCGTGTGTCTGTTACCTCCTCTTCTGCTGAAAGAGAGCCCACGGTACCCTCATTTACCCAGAACTGCTCAGGGATTCAACTCTAATGAATAAGGGTTCTAGGGAGGAAGTGTGTGATTTGGAAACAGCTTCAGAATTAACTAGGGTTCTGAGGGCTTAGAAAACAAGAGTGGGGGGTGTAGAGATTTGGCCAGATGAAAAAGCATCTCCAAGTTCTTTTTTAAAAGCAAAATCAAACAATTCTTCTTTTCTCCTTGCATTTTAGGGATTATGTCCCCCTCCCAATTTTTCCTGCATATTTCTTTGTTTTCTGTTTTTTGCTAAACTGATTTAATCTTGCTGCATGAATTTGTAAGAATAATATGAATACCACAAATAAATAATACTGGTCAATTTATCTTTCTTCTGTATGATGTTAGGTCAAAAAACTTCTGCACGTGCATGTTGGGAAGCTAACCACATATTTATGCAAATGAGGCAAATTATGGAAGCTTATTCCGATGACTGAACTTGCAGAATCTGGCTTCTCTGGCTGCAGAATTTTAGAGTTTCATTATTCGGCAAGTATGGGACCCTGGTTAAGCCCCAGATGCTCAGGCAGCTAGCTCATGCTATTTTGGAACATTTCTTCACTAATTAACTTTTCAAGACAGATGCTAACATGTCTGCTACACGCACTTGTATAACCAGCAAAAGGTACAAAATACAATACGCAATGATGGCTGCAGTACTTGACATATCACGATCAGCTGCTTGCTAGAATGTAAGCTTTCTTCTTAGTCCCTTTAATCCAACTGGTACACCTTATTTGCTCTATAAACAGTGCCTTCACAAAACTCAGCAACTTTAATTCTATCATCTTTGCAAAGCAAAGATTTAAACAGATTTAGAGAAATAACATTGGTTTGAATGCTTATTACTAGAAGCCCCTCTAGTAGGGCAGGAAGTTCCAGAACCCTGAATAAAAACTCATAATGGTGACCAGAAAGGGGTTTCAGTCCATCAAATGATAGTATTTGAGCATCTGAGGCAGAGGGAACTGGAGAGGCTCACTAACATACAAAACAGCCAAGCTCAGGAGAAAATTTAGGCAGACATGTATTCCACTTGCTTGTTTAGGTTCATACACGTCCAAAAAGAAAAACTATCCAAACACTTGACATCACTGGATTTTAATAAAAATTAAGTTTAACTTTAAAAAAGAAAGTTCTTTGCCTTTAATTATGGGGTAATGCTACAACAGTTCACATCCACAAAATATACTAGTCTATACAATTAACCAGAAATTTATGATGTCCCATAGTTATCTTCTACCCTTATGTCTAAATCCATAACCGCCTCCAACAAAGGCTTGTGAGTAATAAAGATTTTACTCCATCTTGAGATTCAAAACAAACAAACAATTGCAGTCACACCAAGGAAAGAAGAAAGATCCACAGCAGATAATCTCGCGTTAAACAGCCTCGGTCTTAAATCTGGGGGTTGGTAATGTGAGCATATACCAGCTGTTGTGATTCTACATAACCAAGTTCCAAGCTCTAAAGAGCTTTTACAGGATTAGTCATCATCTACATCACCTCCAACCTAACTGGAGGCTACTGCAGACCATTTTCTTTCAGTGATTAAGTTCATATAAGAGATACCATGTTAAGTAAAAGATTCCAATTTTTTTTCTTGTATCAGATTGGTTTAATAAGCAATCAATGCAAACTCCAATGATGGCACTAAGGCTGCATTCACATGCGCCTTTTCTCCCAGTTCTTTAATTATCTGCATGAGAGTACTGTTGTGTTTTATCATCCTTCACACATGCAGCCAAATCTCCCTCCCTTGCATTAAACTTTGATACGTATTACACCCTAAAAGCTGCTAACTATCCCATCATTCTCAGCAGCAGTTATCTTCTCTTGAGTTGGGGGGCATTTGTTACATAGAGGAGACACACTGAAAGAAGCAGCAGCAGCAGCAGCAGCCTGGGACCTGAATCATCACACTTTGATCTTTGTGCAATAGCAATGCTGGCTGAAAGAAATGACTTGAAGTAGAGTGTGTGTGATGGCCATCCAGAATGTCCCCCAACACATATCTTTATGACAGCAGAGGAATAAGGAAGGGCAATAAAAGTGAATTGTCCTTCACACGTTATCAGCAATGCGTGGGAGAGCAGGTTGCAGCTCATCAGTTGTGGGTGATTTAGGACTTGCTTGTGCAGCACCTTGTGAGTCAAGTCATTTACATGAGCAATAAAAATGCAGGGGAAGCAATTTGTGCCACATTTTGTGTCATGTGAATGCAGCCTTAGTTGCATACATGCAAATTCCACCTGCAGAGAAGGATGTGTGGAAAGAAAAAAACAGCCTAATTCCAAGTCCACCTTAACATGCAGGTTTGTTGCACCCATAGAGGTTCAAGCTGACCTGAATGCATTCTTCACTGTAGAGGACTTAGCTGCCAACGCTGGTTTTTATTCAACTCCATGCAGATACCAACTCTTTCAAGTTAATTCAGAATTTCAAGTGACTAGCGGTTTTTGTCTCCATTTGCATAGCTACCTTACTCACTAAACCTAACTTTGGGGCTGGACTTGGATGTTGGAAACAGATAACCATTGCCTTCAGTTTGAAGTCATGGCCAATATTTCCCATCCAGTCTCTGAATAAGGCTGTGGCTAGAATGAAAAAACTGAGATAGTATTGAGAAGAAAAGAAAGGTAACAATCAACATTAGTAGGGATTACACCTTAGAGAATCTACCATTTGTTAAAGTGTACTACGCTCATCTGTAATTCTTACTCCGGGTGTGGATTTTTAAAAATAATTCAAAAGTTAGTGGCCCTAGGACTTTGTCCTTTTAGGGCATTTTCATTGGCACCCCTGTGTACTTTAGTGCAAGTTTCATTCATTTACCATTAGCCTTTTGCTTTCGGTTGGCAAAAACTCCCTGGGGTCACTTTGACCCCAGATAGAATGGTTTTTTCCATTGGAATGCAAATTTGCATAACCTGTTTGACTGGTTTCAGGTTAGCAGATAACACTTGTTCCAGTGGAAAAGACACCAAAAGCAAGGGGGGATGTGAGCCAAACCTGTGGAGTTTGCATCACAAGGCGGCACTACAGAGCCTGCTTCAACAGTAAGCATTTTATTTTCCCCTATATTTCCTACTCTCGTGAAGCCCCTGAATGAGTAGCAGCCACCTGGGCTCCATTCAGGGAACCCTTAGGAATACAGGTGGGGCACCTGAGCTTATCCCCTGTCCCAAGGAGGACAGTCAAACTGCTGAAAACAAGAGAAAAGCTGATACTTCAGCTATGAATCAAACCAAAAATTTACTGACTCTGGCCAACCAATGTGACCAGCTGGTCAATATGGAAATGGTACATACAACATATTTGCTTAAATGGCATGGGCATTAAAAAACATACAAACATACAAATATATATATATATATATATATTTTCACACTGACATACATAAATGAATGTATGTATGCATAGATAACATGACAAACAAATGCATGCACTTGGAATACTCTTAGGTGTGAGATGCCCCTTAAAGTCACAATCTACAGGCAAGAAGTAACATGTATGGCGGAACTACCATTCAATGTTTGAATTCCAAGAAATGGGAGACTAATGGTTCTTTCAAAACTTGTCTCCTGATATTCCCAGTGTTGTTGAATTCCAATCTTGACCTGTCGTGATGTATAACCCACATGTACAAGACCACAAGGACACAAAATTGTGTAAACTACAGACAAGTCATACATGTTACTTCTTGTCAACATCGAATAGGAGATTTGAGGTTCCTATGTATAGAGGTAGTTCCAGGTGGTGAACAGGATCACATACTTTTAAAAAAGGAGGGAGGTCTATTGGATCTTTAGGCTAGGGACCCTCCATCCACATGGTCTCAATCATAGTAACAATTGGTCAGTTTACCTTTAGGTAGTGCAGACTCATTTGTCATGGTGTTTGGTATACAGGTACCTTTATTTTCCAAATGGATATGCAGCATTCGCTGCTATGTTTATGCATGACCCTCTAACATAGCTGACTTTAGGAGCACTTCCACAGCTGTAGTGGATCAGCAACATGTTTCACAGATCAGCATAATTGGCTGTCCCTTTTTCCTGTATAAGAAAAGGCAGAGTTCTTTGTGTTCAAGCTGCAATTGCAGGCTATGGCTGAGACAGAAAGGATTGTGGCCTCTATTTTCTGGACCTGAATGTTAAGTTTATTGAACGTATTCATATAGGATTGTCAGTCCACTTTAACCTGTTGGTGAGTTGCCAATTTACATTAATTGTTTGTTTGTTTTTTGGAGGGGGGAGATTTTCCTGTTGGTTTTAGACAAGCTCTGCAGCATGTTGTGTTATATATTTCTTCATGTGATAGGCAGTCCTCCAGGCATCCTCCTTTATATCCTTTTTTCATTATATGTTTGCAGTATGCATCTTGCCCAAGATCAATATTTTTGGAACAAGGGATGGAGCATCATCAACAGCAAGCAAGTACAGATAGAGGAGTCAGGTATTATTCAGGCTACAAGTATCAGAAATTTCTGTTAATTGGGACATGAGTCTGTTGGAGCTCACTAGGAGGCATTCCAGTGTAAGCCTCTCCCTGTTTCTTAGTTTGTATTTTACTTCATCAGGCAGCAACAGATCAGTGGAGCAGTTAGTCACCTCATTCGGGAGAAGAGTTCAGGTCCAGTTTTCAGCATGGATATGAGATAAGGGTACAGTGATTTGCGTTCTATTTTATTAGACTTTTGAAAATACATGGATTTATTATTGAGTTCAGTGAAGAAGGGGCAGGTTCCCCGAATACATGTTACTTCTTGCCTGTAGATTGTGACTTTAAGAAGCATCTCACACCTAAGAGTATTCCCAGTGCATGCATTTATGTTTTTTATGTCATGTTATCTATGCATACATACATTAATTTATGTATATCAATGTGAATATACACATATACATATATATATATACACATATACATATATATATATACACATATATATATATATATACACACACACACACACACACACACACACACACATGTTTTTAATGTCCATGTTATTTAAGCAAATATGTTGTATGTACCAGTTCCATATTGACCAGCCGGTCACATTGGTTGGCCAGAGTCAGTAAATTTTTGGTTTGGTTCATAGCTGAAGTATCAGTTTTTCTCTTGTTTTCAGCAACCCTTAGGAATACCTCTGCCCTAGGGCTGATGGCCAATTAGTTAATCAATTGTTTCGTTGGAATTAGAAAGGACTTGGAAATCTTTAGTGAGTCACACTGCTTGATTGGCTGAACATTCTTAGTCCTTTAAAATCTGCACAGAGCACACTTTGTGCAGCGGAAAGATGCTGTGACAAGTGGTTAATTGAAATCATCCATAGATTCAGATGGAAGGCTACCCAAAGTTACCTTTGTTCGCATGAGGGGGATCTTCCACTTATGAGGGGGATCAATTCAGAGGTTATGAACTGCATAAGAATATGCAGCCTCATTTTGTTTCATTGTCTTCTGCCCATGAGCTTTCTCTCCCACCTTCCCAACCCCAGACAGACAGGACAAGGAGGGAACAACCAAGGATATCCTATACAGGGAAGTATAGGACACCCTTTACAGGAAGAGAAATGTTCTCTGGAATCGCTATGAATAGAAATTCCATGCATAATGGGTAAGTGTATAGCAGTGGAGCTATACTAACGTCCCCCTGACCAGGATGGCGAGACTGACTATGAAATGATAGTGGAGATTAGAAAGGCTAATAAACGGTAAAATAATAATGGGCAATTTCAATTATCCTTATATTGACTGGGTGAATATCTCCTCCAGGTGGAATATGGAAGTTTCTAGATACCGTAAATGACTGCTTCTTGGAGCAGATGGTCCTGAAACTAACGAGGAGGAGGAGCTACTTTAGATCTAATACCAAAGTGGAATACAGGACCTGGTGCAAGGGGTAACGGTGGTGGAGCCGCTTCGTAACAGTGATCATAATATAATCAAATTTGACATAATTACTGGAGGGAGAACGGTAAATAAAAGTACCACATTAATATTTAACTTTAAAAAGGAAGACTATGCTAAAATGAGGAAACTAGTAAGAAGTTGGAAGGAAGCTAAAAGGAGCAATGGCAAAGGTTAAATGTCTGCAAGAGATGGGGAGACTGTTTAAAAATACCATCTTGGAAGCCAAACTTAAATGTATTCCACATTTTTAAAAAGTAATAAGGGGACCAAACTTCCGGCCAGCATGGCTAAATCATGAGGGGAAGGAGGCTATTAGAGCCAAAAATGCATCCTTTAAAAATGGAAAACTAGTTCTAATGAGAACAGGAAAGAGCATAAGCACTAGCAAAATAGATGTAAAATGTTGGTAAGCCAGGGCAAGTAAGAATTTGAAGAGAGACTCGCTAAAGAGGCAAAAACTAATAATAAAAATGATTTTAAATAGATCAGAAGCAAGGTGTGCACTAGAGAGTCTGTCAGGCCAGTAGATGACTTGGGGATAAAAAGGGTGCTCAGGGAGGATACGGCAATTGCAGTGAAGCTGAATGAATGAGAATGTTGCATAATTGTTTTTTGCTCAGAAAATTGTTCTATGCAACTTTTCCCAATCCCTTATATAGATTGTGGTGCGATTTGGCATGTTTAGCCTCTAACTTTAGTAAACAACACTAAAACAATTCACCATATTAGTTTTACATGCTGTAGTATCTCAAAGTTTTTCCAGTAGCCTGCCAAGTGCCAATGGCAATATTTGATAAGGGGGGGGGGGGGGGGAGATTTAAAAAATCGATACACACACAATGTGGTTTAACTTTTATATTGAAACAAATTCAAAGTTGGAAATTATTTATACTGACTTGACAAGTAAATATCTTACAACATAACCCAACAGTAGAACATTTTTAAAGAATGAGAAAAAATTAAGGGCGTGGCAGGCACTAAAAATATTAACGTACACTGGGTTGTTTTTTTTAGCTTGCCCAAACATATGCTGCCACTATTGTCCACTGATTTATTTGTCTAACAGTTAACTTTCACTGAGGGCACTCTTCAGTTTCACTGGCACTATCTGTAGAAGTGCTTACAGTACCTAGTTCCTGTACTGCATTCTTTCTGGACACTTTGGACATGTCGACAAGTGTCTTTTCATTCTTGTTGCATTATTAGCATATTTCTTGCCACAATATTTACATTTGCCAACTATCTTCCTTCCTTAAGTGGATTCACTATAGTAATGCCATACACAACTCTTTTTCAGATTAGGCATTATGACTACCTCTAAAAGATTTTGATTCCTTTCGAACCTCCACACCACAGCTCAATAAAAAGAAATGTGACACACTGCTTTGTGTGCTTAGTTTTGGTTTCACTTCCAGCTATCTCTTGCAATCACAGCTTTAGTTTTCGTTTCCTTTTCACCATCAGTAATTTTCCACATGCAGCAAAATGCTGCCAAAGCCCTGATATGGGCACCTTAAACAGCAAGACAGACAAGTATCTTCCATCTTTGCTGACGATCCTACTGAGAGAGCAGTAATATTGCTCCAGCTGGGAACATAAGGGAAAGAGTAGCAGAGACAAAAGCATGCAGTTAATACCGCTAGAAGCACTTATGGGTCAAGAGACAGTACCTTTCTGCTGTCACACTCATGAATGACCAATCTTTTATCAGGACTGCTTCTGCACACAGCAAATTCTTAACTGTGCTTAGCTGTGCAACTGGTGATTTTCTACTGTTTCCCCAGTAGGAGCAAAGTAAAAAATAGTCAGCTTTGCAAAGTTGCATTACTACCACTCAGAAAGAGCCAATTAAAAACCTGTAGATAGCGTATCTGAATTTTCAGAAAGCGTTTGATAACGTCCCTCATGAGACACTCTGGAGGAAATTGAAGTCATGTGATAGGAAGCAGTGCCCTAATGTGGATTGGTAACTGGTTAAAAGGATAGGAAACAAAGAGTAGGACTAAATGGTCAGTATTCACAACCAAGTGAAGTAAATAGTAGTCTGCCCCAGAGATCCATAGTTGGATCCATAGTGCTGTTTCATTAATGATCCAGAAAGGGGAGTAAGGAGAGAGGTGCTCAAATTTGCAGACGACACAAAGTTATTTAAGGTAGTCAACACGAGTAGACTGAAGAAACTGCAGGGGGATCTTGAGAGATTGGGTGACTGGGCACCTAAATGGCAGATTAAATTTAACGTGGCCAAGTGCAAAGTGATACACATAGGGGGGGGAAATAAAAACTTTATTTACACAATGCTAGGTTCTAAATTAGGAGTTGCCACTCAAGGAAAAGGACGTTGGCGTCACGGAGCTTGATCCCATAGCCCACGGAAACTGTGCAGAAGCTGTGCATACATATGCATGTGTGGTTTCCACACGGCACAAAGGGCAGCTATGAGGCTGCACGCATTTACCTGGGCTTTGGGATCAAACCCACTGTGGACAAAACATTGAAATCCTCAGCTCGGTGCGTGGAAGCCGTCAAAAAAGCAAACAGAACATTCGGAAGTATTCGTAAAGGGGGACAGAATAAAACTGTTAATATCATAATGCCACTATATAAATCTATGGTGCGACTGCATCTTGAATATCGTGTGCAGGTCTGGTCGTCCCATCTCAAAAAAGATAAGAGTAGAAATAGAAAAGATAACGAGAAGGGCAACAAAAGTTATAAGGTGTGTGGAATGGCTCCCCTATGAAGAGAGGCTGGATAGGTTGGGGCTCTTCAGCTTGGAGAAGAGACGACAGAGGGGATATGATAGAACCTTTATAGAACCATGAGTGGTGTGGAACTTAATAGGGAACAGTTATTTACCCACTCAAAAAGTACTAGAACTAGGGGACATTCAATGAAACTAACAGAACAGATATAAAACAAATTAAAAAGTATTTTTTTACTCAACGTACAATTAAGTTATGAAATTTGTTGTAAGACAATGTGGTCAAGGCCAGTAGTATAGCTGGGCTTAAGAAAGGGGTGGACAAGTTTCTGGAGGATGGGTCCATTAACAGCTATTATTAGCCAGGTAAGTTTGGGGAATGTAACCTCTGACTGTCGGGAGCTGGGAGGGAACAACAGGAAATGGATCGCCCCATTGTGAGCTGTTTGTTACTTCTTCCAAGTGACGGAGGTGGGCTCGATGGACCATTGGTCTGACCCAGTATGGCATTCCTTATGTTCTTATAAAATCATACGAACATCAGGAGCTTCTATTAAAACTTGCCCGGCGTGGTAGGGGGCTGGGAGTCGGCTGGGCTCGCCCCTAGTAGCAGCATTGGACCTGGGGCTTGGACAGGAGCCCGGAGTCCCTGTAGCCTTTCCCCCACACTCCCAGTGGGAGAGGAGGCAGGGCTGGGGGGGTTCCCCAAGCGCCTTTCAGCCCCATGTGCTTTGATAAGTGGTGTGCCTGTCGGCAGCGCTGCTGGCGCACGCCTAAGAATCACAACAAAGGGCCCTTAGGCGTGGCCCTTAGTGGGGCCTGGGGCGGCAATTGGTGGATTTGAGGTGGTTTTATACTGTATTTGGCAGGGTGGGGGGAGTTGGCAGGTAAAGTGGTAGGGGGTTTACTGTATTGTTAGAGGGGTGGGTGTGAATTTAGGACGGGGAAGGTTGGAGGGTGTATGGGGGGGGAATAACCCCTGCTGCCAGGGTGGGGCAGCCAAGGGGGGGTACACAGCCATTGGGGACATATGGGCCCCAATTGGGGGGGTGGGGTGGAGAATACGAGATCGGTGAGGTGGGACAGGTACCTGTTGCGTGTCCCGCTCTCTACCCCCCCAGGCAGATGGTTCGTGGTCAGAGAGCCCCCGGACCCTGTACTGATGTTATTGAATGCGAGATCGGTGGTTAATAAGGCAACAACTGTCCAGGAATTGATCCTGGACTATGCCGCCGATCTCCTATCACGGAAACCTGGCTTGATAATGTTCCAGCCAGGTATTCCATGCAGCATCAGCCGTGGTCGGAGGAATTGGAGAGGGGGGTGTAACCATTATTTTTTTAGGGGGGGGGGTCTGTGAGGAAGTATCTGGTGCAATCTATATTGGGTATTGAGGGTCTCCATCTTGTGTCTGATTTGGCAGGACACAGTTTGGGAGTGCTACTTGTATACCATACACCTGCCTGCACAGCAGCTTCCCTGCATGCTCTGGCGGAGCTGGTGTTGCGGTCCCCAAAGACATTAGTCTTGGGGGGGCTTCAACATTCACACTGATGCCAACCTTGGGGGGAGTGGAGCATGAGTTCATGGTCACCATGGGCCTGTCCCAGATGGTTATCGGTCCGACACATCATGGGGGAGGGAGGGAACATACCTTAGACCTTATGTTTTGCACCAGCCTTGAGGGGGTATCAGCTGTGCCCTTGTAATGGATGGATCATTACCTCCTGCAGACCTCTCTCATGTGCCATGTCTGCCCCCGGAAAGGTGCAGAACCAATTCGGAAGGTCTGTCCCCAGAGGCTGATGGAACCAAAGCAGTTCCGGATTGCTCTAGGTGAGCTACCCTCTGACCTGGACGACCGTCTCATCGATAACCTCGTGTTATGGAACACCTTGCTGACAGAGGTTGGCCATCAATCAGATGGTTCCTAGGCGTCCGCTGCCCAGGCGATAGCTCCGCAGGCCTCCTTAGTTTTCCGAGGAACTGTGGTTGCTGAAGCGAGAAGGGCAGCAGTTGGAGCGAAGGTGGTGTCATTTGCGTGCTGAATCCAACAGATTGAGTCATAGAGCCAGTTTACGAGCCTATGCCGTGGCTATGCGGGCAGCAAAAAAGGAGTTTTCTACTACCCTCACAGCATCTGCAAAGCCCTGTCCAGTGGAGCTTTTCCGGGTGGTGTGGGGGCTGATCAGTCCGGTCTGTCCAAGGTGGAGGAAAACATGTACGCTGTGACATGTTTGTGGATTATTTTGTGGATAAAATCACGCATATTCACCAGGACTTCGACGCCACACTTATTACACTAGGTTAACTGGAGATTATGGAAGCTCCGCCTTGTCTGATTCCATGGGATCAATATCAGTTGGTCACACCCGTTGATGCAGTGTTCTTAGGGTTGTCAGGGCCACCTCTTGTTAATTGGATCCGTGCCCGTCCTGGCTGGTTAAGGTCTACCGGGAGACAATGGGGCCGTTGCTGGCTGGGGTGGTCAACGTCTCCCTTTGGGAGGGTAGAGTACCAGGTTGACTTAAGGAGGCGGTGGTGCGACCTCCGCTCAAGTAACCATCACTTGACGTTGACTCCCTCGCCAGCTATCAGCCTGTCTCTAACCTTCCCTTTTTAGGGAAAGTTACTGAACGGGTAGTGGCTCGACAGTTGCAGGGGCACCTTGATTGTATCGGTTTTCTTGATCCCTCTGAGTCGGGATTTCATCCGGGGTATGGCACCACAACTGTGCTTGTGGCCTTGGTTGACGATCTACACTGGGAATTGGATTGGGGTCATTTGACCCTGTCGATCTTATTAGATCTTTCGACTGCATTTGACACCATTGATTATAAGATGTTGGTGACATGCCTGTGGGATTGTTCAGGGGTGGGTGGAACTGTTTTGGAATGGTTCCGCTCCTTCCTGACCGGAAGAATTCAGCGAGTGGTGCTTGGGGATTATTTTTCATCATACCGAGACGTCTCGTGTGGAGTCCCGCAGGGTTCTGTCTTGTCCCCTCTCCTGTTCAACGTGTACACACAGTCACTCGGCGAAGTGATCAGGGGGTTTGGTGTGCGGTGTTATCAATATGCTGATGAGACCCATCTCTTTTTCCACAGACCCAGCAGTCTCGGTGCTTACTCCGTGCCTGACGGCTGTAGGGGACTGCATGAGAGCTAATCAACTGAAGCTGAATCATGGCAAGACTGAGGAGGTGATGGTGGTTAAGGCGATGGATTTGGCGACCCCCATTATTGATAGGGTCTGCCCTCCCTTAGTCTCTCAGATTCAGAGTCTGGGGGTACTCCTCGATTTGCAACTCCACCTGGATGTCCAGGTGGAGGCTGTAGTGAGGAGTGCCTGGCCAGTGTCATCCATGCATTCATCACCTCTAGATTGGACTATTGTAACGCGCTCTACGTGGGGTTAGCCATGGTGACAGCTCGGAAATTTCAACTGGTGCAGAATGCGGCGCATCTCCTGGTGGGACTGGGCCGTCAGGAGCATATTACACCAGTGCTCCGCTCTCTGCCCTGGCTGCCAGTAGTTTTCCGGGCCCGATTCATGGTGTTGGTCTTGGCCTATAAAGCCCTAAACGGCCTAGGCCCTACCTATCTGCGGGACTACCTCATCCTCCGGGTTCTGGATCAGCTCCTGCGGTCGTCCAGGGGTACCCTGCTCGAAGTTCCCCAAGTTTTTCTGGGGACCACACAAGGTTCTCGGAGGCCGCACCACGGCTGTGGAACTCCCTTCCGGTCAAGGACCGGCTGGCCCTGGAACTCTCCTCCTTTCAAAGAAGCTGTAAGACCGGGCTGTTCTACCAGGCATTTGGCAGGGGACAAGGGTGATGAGGTGGGAGGACTGGGTTAGGGTGGGATATTTGTGTATCCACCTTTTATGTGCTGTTTTTCAGCTTTTAATGTTATTTTTATTAATTTTTACTGATTGTAAGCTGCCCCGAGCTGCCTGTGGCAGGAGGGGCATGGCAGCAATTTTTTAAAATAAATAAGTAACTGGGCTTACGGGTATTTATGGGGGTGTTCTCCACTACACTGGAACACGCAAACCTGCTACTTTTTGCCAGTGCAAACCTCTGGTTAATAGCCTTTTGATCTGAATGGGTTCTTTTGAGAGGAAAGTAACTTTACTGCTGTCTTGAGGTACGCTCGCAGCTTGAAATATTTGCGTGTCTGAATGGTCTTTTTTGTGTATGAATAATTTCAAGTTGTACAGCCACTGCACCAATATGCTTTTAGCTGCTGTGGCATAAAGTACTTAAATGGATCAGCTTAATGGTTCACAACCTGCACCCCTAGCCAAGAACCTCCACCATGCATCATGCCTCTTACCTTTGCATCCCCACATCCACCAACCCCCCCATACCCTACACCCCCAATTCCCACCTAATCAATAAATGACTTGCCTATCAGCACCCAATTCTATAATCAAAAAACCCTGCATCCCCACCCTCACATCCCCCATACCATGCATTCTCAGCCCCAAATCCACCAACCCCCATACCCTGCAATCCCACCCCCGGATCCCCTCACCCTGCATCCCCACCCTCAGATCCACCAACACTCATACCCTGCATCCCCATACCAAGATCCTCCCCAATACCCTGCATCCCAATAACCAGTTCTCCCCATCCCCAGATCCATCAAACTGCCTAGCCTGCACTCCCATCCAATAAATAATAAACTGCCATACCCAGCACCCCCGATTCCCCCCATGCCCTGCATCCCCAGATCCCCCACCCTGCATCACCACCCTTGCATCCCTCCATACCCTGCATCCCCAACTCCAGATTCACAAACCCCCATACCCTGCACCCCCAGATCCCCCACCTGGCATCCCTTTCTTATATTTTATTTATTAAAATATTTACTATCCCACACCCTCCTGCAAAGGCAACTTGGGACAGCGTACAATAGAAAACACAGAGTAAAACATATAACATAAGGACCTAAAGACTCAATAAAAACAGCAATCCCACCCACCCCCCACAACCATCCTTCCCCCTACTTGTCTCCCTCATCAAACGCCTGGCAGAACCATCAGGTTTTACATTGGCGCCTGAATTTAATTTAATTTTGTTGAATTTATGCGCCCACAGAGGGTTTTCTTCTTCCCATCCTCCTTTCTTCCCTCTTCTCCCCTTCCCCCTGCGTTCTCTGTCCTATTCCATCTTGCTCTCTCCCCTTTGCCCCACTATTTTCTCTCTCCTTTCTCCCCTCCCCCTTGTACCCTTCTCTCTCTTTCCCTTCCCTCTACTCTCCCATCTTCCCTCTTCTCCTCCCTGCTTCTTCTCCCCTTGTTTCTCTTTCTGATCTTGCTTCCTAACCTTGAACTCCCCCCACCCTTTTTCTCCTCTGTCTTGTTTCTTTCCTTCGTACATGCCTCTTACCCTCATCCCCTTCATGTGTCTTTAGTGGGCTTAACCTTGCTGGCACTCCCTGACCTGGTCTGTCCGGTGGCTTGTGCCTTAGAAAAGAGGTCGTGATTTGATCCAATACAGTTAAAATCCATTATCTCACTACCCCTGCTGTTGGTGGAAGCCATCTGCTGGAGACCATTGGTGTTGCTGGACCCACCCCGGCTTGTTTGTTTGTGTGTGTGTATATTTGGAGCGGTGTGGGAGCTTTGCTGTGCATTTGACAGCATGGGGTGGGGAGACCTATACATGTGCAAGAGTGGGGAGACACTAAATACTAACTGAATGAGTATCACAGTTATGCTGCTCATCACTGTACTGCAAAAGCAGGAGAAATTTTTTGCATTACATTGTATTTATCAAACACAATGGAAAAACAATAATTAAAAAAAACCTTGGGTTTAGAGGAAGAGTTAAGGCTCTTGCAAATGGCTCCTGCCCTAAATTCCATGCATGTAAGCAGTAAAGACAGCAAGATTGAATTTGCAAGAGCCTTAACTCTTCTTGTACAGCGAAGGTTTTTGGTTATGGAATACTTATTATTATAAGCATTTATATAGCGGCAGCAATGCACCTGGTGCTTTACAAAGAAAGAGATAGACACGGTCCCTGCTCAAGGGCTTACAATCTAAAAACAGGGGGAGGAGAGACAGGGAAGGGGGAACAGAGTGAGACACGTTCATGAGGATGCGAAAGCTCTGGTACATGTTCTTGGCTTGGTTGCAGTAAGTTGGGAGTTTACAGATAGCAGGTGGGGGATAATCCTGGGTGGGAATGGTTAGCAGGAGTTAGGAAAGGCAGAGTGGAAGAGGTGGGTTTTGAGGAGGGACTTGAAAGTGTGGAGGGTGGGAGCCAGGCACATTAGGGCAGGGAGGGAGTTCCAGGCATGCGGGGCAGTGAGGGAGAAGTCATGGGATGGAGGAGAAGCGGAGTGCTCGAGCAGGGGTTCAGAGGGAGATCAGGGCAGAGAGGTGGGGGGGGGAGCGAGGTTGTGAAGGGCTTTGTAAGTGAGGACAAGGAGCTTGTGCAGAATACGCTCAGGAAGAGCGAGCCAGTGGAGAGAGGAGAGTAGAGGCTGCAAATGGTCAAAGCGACAGGCTAGGTGGATGATCCTGGCAGCAGAATTTTGAACAGAGATGAGGGAAGAAAGGTGAGAGTGGGGAAGGCCAGCAAGGAGGTTACAACAGTCGAGGCATGAGATGACTAGGGCATGGATGAGAGTGTTGGCAGAGGAGACAGACAGAAAAGGGTGGATCTTAGCAATGTTGTGTAGGCAGAAGCGGCAGGATTTGGCAACAGAGTCAATGTAGGGTTTGAAGGTAAGGTGCGAGTCGAAGATGAAGCCCAAGCTGCGGGCTTGGGGGACAGGAAGGATGGAGACCCTGTCAACGGCAATTGATAGGGAAGAGGGAGAGGAAGGATTGGGAGGGAAGATCAGGAGTTCGGTTTTTGCCATGTTCAGTTTGAGTTGGCGTTGAGACATCCATTTGTTCACCCTTTCATTTATCATCACACAGGATTTTAATTCCACCTCATTCCAACAGTATAAAACTGGAAATGTGCTAAAAATGGTATTGCAAACATAGTATATGCAGACATCACCATGAAACTATACACAAAGCAAGACTACCAAAGACCATTTGACTGGAGCACAAGCTCTTTAAATGACTTAGTTTACCTGTAATGCCTGGACTAGAAGGGTTAGATAATGGCTTGGTGCCTTCTGCTGACTGCTCCACCCCTTTAGAGAGTGTGCCATCCACAAGTATATCAGCTTCATCAATGTCATCACAAGTTCCTCCAATCTGGAGGAAATGAAGTTCTCCACCTAAGATGTGTTGAATATTAAATTTTAAAAAAAAGATGTTCAAACAAGTTCATGGTAAACAAGCATAGATTACATCAAATCTACATAATGCCATATTTAGAAACCATCCAGAAGCTACCAGAATTTGTGCGTCTGGACTTCTGATAATTCCATCTCTTACTTTTTAAACTTCCAAATGAATAAAGGAATTGCAACAGAGTAAGGCAATTGTTGAAAGTCAAGAGAAAGAGGATATTTTTTCTTAAAGGGCAGAATATTCCTTTAACCACCTGGCTCTTGTACCTTCTTCTGAGTTGCCTGTTCTTAATCCCACAAAAACAGAAGGAATAGTTGCACCACCGACTAAATGTGGCATATTTATATCTGTTTTCCTAAACAGCCTGTCAAACAAGCAAGATGACATTACACATCAGGTCTGTACAGCAGCAGATGCCTGGGTGGAGGAACTAGAAGCAGCTGTAGCAGCAAACAGGCAGAAGAGTTATTCATGGGGGGAAATGAGAATTGTAGGAGAAAAAGAAGCTTAAAACCAAAGTAATAGAAATCTTGCTTCTACTTAAAACAGGGGAGGCTTGGGAGCGGGGACATAGTGCAAAAGGAGCCTTGTTCCCATAGCAGTTAGATGAAGTGTTGGCTAATAACCCATCAGCCAACAACTTTTAAAAAAAAATAGTAGGCAAAATCCTCTCCCTTTTCAAGTCAAAAGGCTCTCACTGCAGCTATCTGTCACCTACTCCTCACAAAGCCAGAAGGACAAGAACACTACTAGAGTGAATTAATAATGCTGAAAAAATGTCACTGTCATTTCACACACTGTCCATAGGAACATAAACACCAAAGTCACCTTTTTTTTCCCCTTCACCCACAGAAGGTGTCAATTTGTGGCCACTGCCACACTGCTAAAATCTGTGCATGGTCTGAACAACTAAACTTTTCAGGCGTTGATGCAATGTCTGAGGGAAATTATATATATATTTATTTCTGTGAGGAACAGAAGACATGAGCTGCCCAGAAATTTTGGGGTGACTTGGCAAATTTCTGAAAGTGGCTGAAATCTAATGAGAACTTAAACATAGGTAATAGTTTTGTTTCCCTATAAATTATTGAATTTAATAGCAAATTGGTTGAAGATGCCAGTGGGATCAAGCGTTATGGGGCAGCAGGTGACTGCATATGCCTTCTTTCCAAAAGAAACCAGGCTCAAAAGTTTTCTAACACACCAAATAATCACTTTGCCAAAATCACTGAAATGCAATAGTCTCTGGAATGAAACAGCAACAACTACAAAAGTATACTGTAATCCTAAACTATAGTCTAGATCACACGCAGAAAAAATAAATGAAATAGGAAAGAAATAAAATTATGTAGATTTCAATTTGACCAGGTTACTGAGGTTAAGAATACAAACTCTTGCATAAAAAGTCATGGGATGTATAGGTACAGTCACCAACACTTCTGTTTCCCGTCTACTAACAAGATGGTGACACTAACACCAGTGCTGGAGCACTAGTTTAGTACCGACTGAACACAAAAATACCAAATCTCCACCTCTTTCTCCATGACAAATTTTTAATAATTGCTTGTGTAAATGACGACCAAGATCATCATTGCAAGCTTTCTAAACTCACAAAATCACAACCAGATGAATACAGTCTTATACTCTGACATAAGCCCTATTGAAATGAATAGAGCTTGCATCAATAAAGTTCTCTGAAGACTGAAGCCTCTTAAAAAAACAAATTTTAAAAACTCTAACATCCCTTATTTTAAGTCTAGACAATACCCCAGACTTATTAGCCTATATGCATGTGTCATTAGGGAAACGGTTCCTCAAAAGACAGACTCATGAAATGTTTACAATCATTTAACTTGGAACCTTAAGACATTTGACTTCAAACTCCAAGGAAAAATGCCTTAAGGTGTTCCACCAAGCAAGCCTACGCATTTCCACATTGTAATAATTAATAACAAAATATAAAAATAAAAATCATTCTTTAGGCAGAACAGAATTACCAACTTAGTACAATTAATAACTGTTTGGAAGTATCATCAATCAAAATCATGACTCCCTCTGCTGATGGTATGACCCCACTTTGGGCTACAACCCAGTTTGCAAGCCTCTGTTCTAGGCTTACAATGAAGAATTCAGGAGCTCTAAAATGGAAGTGAATCTCAAGAGATCCCATATATAGCCTTAACAGTTTTCCCTTGCACAATTTCAAGACATTTAAATCCCATGTAAGAAGACATTAAGAACACATGGGGAAAAAAATCTCCTACCTTTGGTGCATGCACACAGCCTGTCTGTGCCCGAGCAGTATATCACAGAGACAAATGTATCCGGTTCCTCTGTGCCCTCCTTTTTAGGTGGTTCCACTTTAGCCAGAATTTCAAAGTTTGAAAGATCTAGTATTTTTACATATCCTCCCTGAGTAGTTACCACCAGGTGCCCAAGAGTAGAGATTTCCGATCTTTTTTCTCTCCCACCCTTAGAAGTTAAATGAATTTCCTCTACAGGCTCCTCACAGTCATCCTCTCGGTTATCCAAGATGTCTGGTGGGAGTAAAATCAGTGAGGTAATTGTATCCTGTGGATCTTTGATATGCTGGATTTTTATTGGTTCCTCCTCTAGAGTCACTATCCTAGTGGCATAGTTCATTTTGTAAAGCACTAGGTATCCACCACTAACACTCCTTTGTTCAGTCTGAATTATTAGAGGAATCTGCACGTCTGCTGGTGACTCATGCTGGATCACACCGATATTTGTGCCATTCACTACAGCAAGGCTGGATTCTAGTTCACCCTTTCTCCTGTTACATAGTGCCGAGTTTAATTTATTTAAATTATTCAAGGCCTCTACTTGATTTATTGCACTCAGGGATTCAACAGGGCATGCCCGCAGTCCTACCAATAAATGAACTCCATCTGCACAAGGAGTGATTGAATCTACACAAAGGCTCTCCTCCTCTGCAAGCTTTGGCAGTCGCAGGCATTGAACCAAAGTCCCAGGCTTGGGAACCATAGAGTTCCACTTGTCAGAGTCCGGAGAAGTTAGGTTGGCTGTTGCATCTGCAAATTGCTGAATATAAGTCACAGGGGGATCCTGTAGCAGCAGCTGTTCCTGACTATCCAGCTCCATCTCAATGATCTGTGGAACCGTAAAACCATCATCATGTAAACTTTTACTCATAATATTGTTCATCTGTGAAAAGATTTTTCCTGCTTTTTCATCAGATTCCTTAATGCTGTAAAGCAGCAATATGGGTAAAGTCCTCTTTATCAGAGGAGAATTCAGTTCTGAATTAGTGAAGGACTCATTGTCAGTTGATCCCTGCTCAGATACATTCCCACCTTGAGTCCTGCTTAAATCATCCAATGACCTCTGAGAGTTACTGCTAACAGGAGAGGTAGCAGGTGATTTGTATGTCAATAAACCCCCAGCTAACAAACAAGGAAAGGGAATGTTGTGTTGTTCCAGATGCTTTTCCTTCATCTTTTCGCTCTTGCAGTTTGTCAAGCAAGGATTTGCCCCAAGTTCTTCTAGATCTTTAACTGTATCTTCAAGTACATTTGCAACAATTTCCCACTGCAGTTTCTCGGGTTGCTGAAGAATGCTGAGGGCTGTTATATCAAGGCTCACCTCCATGGTTTCCTTTTGTGATGTATGTCCTTTAGAACAAAGAGTGTGTTAGTAAATATTTTAAACAGACCTCATCAAAAACAGAAGATAGACTAATCCTAGAGAACGCTTAGGAGATTACTTGTTATGTTGCCTCAAATAACGCAAATCTAGTATGCCAGGCAAAAAATTAACACTTCATTTAAAAGGAGAACAGAACAATTAATATCTGTCAGACTCCCTGATAGATTTATATGCTCTCCTGGCAGTCTCACTTACCCAATGGCTGACAAAGTCTTGAGTCCTGAGCAACTTTCCCTCCACTTCTACCCCTTTCAACTTTCATCCCCTTCAATTAGTTAGATATTCCAGAACCAATTGCAGCACCCCTGAGGTGTGTCAAGACTCAATTCCAGTTCCTACTGGTTGAACTCCTGCCACCCTACTACCACATCCAGCAACATCCATCAGTTGATAAACCATTCTGATAAATCAAAACCCCAATTATATTCCTATCACTAAGACCAGTATTGAAATCCAACTGATCTAAAAAAACAGAACACAACAAAAAAGATTCAGTGTAGTTATGGAACCTCTGTTTTGCTTAGCCATGACTACTCATCCCACTTACAATGGTCATGAGTTGAGCTCAGAACAGGAAAAAGCTTAAGAATAAACATGAGCTGTTTTAGTTACAAAAAATGATAGAAACGATTTTTATTTCTATACCAAATATCACTCTCTGTATTAGAATATAGTGACATGATCCAGAACTATTTTTCTTATGAGATCCTTGCCTCATTGAAGAGTTAAGCTTGAGGGAACCAAAGTCAGCTCATTCTCTTGCCTGGATCAACCTGCACAATAAGTGAGCAAAGGGGTCCTGCATAAACTGGTATTAACTTTGAGGGTACATATAGCCTTTACACAGTTTCAAGTGTTTATCTTTTGCAGTCTTAACATTCGTCTTCTAAAAAAAAAAAAAAATTAACATCCAATTGAAAAGAAGAATTGTGCGCACACATTTTCACAATTCTGATAGTACAAACTTTGGCAGAAGTTGAACCTTTTTTTTGCTCCCCATTTAAAAGGGAGTTTTGTTGATGGAGAGACAAACAGTCTGTGCAGTCCAATAAAGGCCTTTAAATAGCTAAATCTAATACAGAAAAAGGTCCGTGCTACTTTTTCTTAAAAAGGAGGTTAGGTCTTAATATTTGTTGTTGCTGGCCGGCTTCTAGAACGGCTCTTGGTTTCTTCTCTCCACCATTACCACCACCAGAGAAGGCACCCAAGCCCAGTTGGAGAAAAAGAGAGGGTCTTGCTGATGCATTTTCTAGGATGTACCCCACAGAGCTGCTGGCTACCCCTAAGTGGCACCAGAGGACTGGTATGAAAGGTCATCAGTGCTTTCTGGCAAGTGGTCTGGAATGGGTGTTTAGTTTTAGATTTATGGAAGCTTATGTATTTTATAATCCTTTGAGGTGAGTATGCAGTGGAAGAAGGCAATGAGGGGACCGTGGAAGGGCAAGGTCACGAGGATGGAAAGGCCACAACCTCTGGGAGGGCCGGCTAGGGAGAAGATAGATAAAGAGATTTCCTGAGGTGAGAGAGGGGGCTGTTGGTGTAACGGAAAGGGTCTAGGGGATTAGGATGTGGGGGTTATGTATAATGTGTTTTATTTAGAGTGTTTATTTGTTGCATCAATTATTGTGAGCTGCCCCAAGTCTCCTGGATAAGAGGGGGATATAGAATTGAAAAATATTAAATTCTAAGATCTTTTTCAAAAAGTAATCACGGTATCCTTTGGTGCTGCTATTCTCATTCAGACCAATACATTTTCTATCACTGTAATACAACTGGATATTTTGTACACTTCTCAGTCCTAAGTGGTCCCCCTGGAATGAGGTGAAATTTTTTCCTGGGCTGTTTAACCTTCAAAACTCTCAAGCAAAACACCTATCCCACTAATCACCTTTGATTTCTTGGCTTCAGACTACCTACTCTTCACTCTCTTGCCCTACATTACTCTTTGTTTAAAAATAAAGGACATTTACAAACAACAGAAAGCTCATAGTCATATTTACAAATAATAGAAAGCTCATGATAGTCTGTTTACTGCATTGCCATTTACCTATAATTTTTTACACTGCCTTCAGACCAGCTTTGGTTATGTGGCAATGTGGCAAATGGTAAACAATTTTCATTCCATACATGTACTAGTTTTGCATACATGTACTAGTTTTGAAACGGCTTGCTACAGAATTATTCCTGCTTAAAAGTTCAATTAACATTTCTGGTTTTCATTTTAGAGCTAAACTTCATCTTTCTGCTTTGACATATATTAGTACTTTACGAACACCAAGTAGAGAACCGACATTCCTCCCCAGCGGCAACTTTAAGTACATTACAGTGAAAATTACTCAATGATATTTTGAAATTTAATCTCTTTGCCATCTTACTAAAGTTTTAATAAAAGGAATCACTTGTAAATGCCACTAATATGTCACAATGTGTTCATACTTTACCCTTTACATAAACAGAAATATTAATTCCTTACTATAAGTCCTGTCACAATAGTACATCTGTAGTGTAAACATGTTATTTTAAGTGTTATTGCAAACTCTCTAATTAATCAGTACACCACAATATATTGAGTGTGCGCATGTACTAAAATACTAAAAATATTAAGTGGTATCACATACTTCTAGGCTATATTTTATTGCATGTATGCAGGAGGCCACACAAGAAGGTTTGCGCATTTAACCTTTTATTTCATTTCCTAAAATATAAATTCTTTAAATATTGGTAATGGTTTCTGTAGGCAGTATTAAGGTACACCACAATATTGCATACCTACCAGTCACTGATTCTGATCTGGAATGCTCTTCACTGTCTGAATCTTCTAGCAGATCATCACTAAAGGCAAAAACACAGGTTAATGAGATAGTAAAATAGTGTAACAGTTTAAGTAATGGATAATATTTCTACATTTATTTAGTTCTCTCAAACACATTACAAGTCTTAACATCCATATGAGATACAATAGAAGTTGGTCAGGAAGATATTATCCAACTTGCTTAAGGTAGGTCAGGGGCATAACTAGAAATAGAACCCAGAAGCTTGACCCGAGTTTCTTGCAATACCTAACAGGCCATGATTCCATTAATGTTACAAACCATTTTAATGCTATTTTGGCATTGCTGTGTAAATGGAACTCTAAACAAAGGAGATACAGGATGACAACACTGAGTGACGCAAGATGGCTGGCAAGGCAGGCAAATGTGGTCATAAGAGAGAGTAGAGTAACTTTCAGCTCTTAAAAGAAAGCTCTTAAGACATGCAATAAACCAGAACACATAGAATCGTAGAATTGGAAGGGACCTCTTGGGTCTAGTCCAAGCCCCTGCTTGGATGCAAGATGACAACTACAACACCTGTAAGAGATGGCTGTCCAGTCCTTTGTTTTTTTTAAATTAAAATCCCCAGTCACTTAGAGCCTACGGCCTCACTAAGCAACCTATTCCGCTACCACACAGCTCTTCTAACCCAAATCTACCGTCCTGTAACTTGAGCTCATCATTTCTATTCTGTAGCAATGCATAACAGTTCCTTGTCAGCTTCTTAGTGGCAGCCCTTTACACATTTGAAGATTGCTATCAGATTTTGCTTTCCAGACCCTTGTTCTCCTTTGAACACACTCCAATGTCAAACAGGACAGAAATTGGGGAAGGAATTTCAGGCTTTACAGATCCCCTAACATTTAGCTGGAAAACTGGAGGGGGGGGGGGGGAAGAGGGCAAGCACCCCTCAAAAAAACTCCCTTAAGATTACCCTTCATTTCCTTTTCCAGAAATTCCATCTTCCATGCCAATAAAACAGAAAATTTTAAAAAAGGAAGATGGATGCAACAGCACTGCATAAAAAAGCAGACAGGAGAAATCAGTTTTGACTATAAGCAACATCATGTTTAGTAGCAACCGCCTTCCTCCTAGTTGCCCAATATCATCCCCAGTTGCATTACACCATTTTTAACAGAACATCTTAAGGCACAAAATACATATTCTCTCTTTAAAGTGCTTTGCAAACTAGAACACTAAAATAGTTATATTTAATAGATTAAATATTTAGTAGTTTTGTACCAATTTACACTTTTTTTAACGTTGCACAAAACTCTCCCTCGGCCCTTTTTGGAATAGGGCGAGGTATAAATTGAAATTATTGTTTGTTATTATGGTAAAAATAGAGAGTTCTAGAACAATTTTACTTATATTGATGTATAATTATTTAAGTTTTTGTGAAGTACAGCTTTAAATACATGCATATTTTTAAAACCAGAAACTGGGACTGATTCTTGAAGCCTGAACTTCCTCTATCACTGCAGCTTTCTGTATCACAGTGTTTCAACAAACCCTAAAAGTTGAAACCTTCAGAAGCCGCTGAAAAGTCACTCTAGAACCTAGAATCCACAGTAGGGGTGTGCATCAGGCTCCCATGTCATTATTTTTCATTTTTGTTATTCAAAAATCCCGTTTTCATTATTTTTATCAATTTTCATTATCTCTATCAATATCGGTACCGTTTCAAATGAAGATTTTAGGTTTGGTATTGGTATCGTTATTGATTCTCATGCACAACATTTATTTATCTAAATCTAAGGGAGACGGGAAGGGAAAACTATCTATTAGCTAATAGATAATTATCTATATAACTATTCTAATCTAATCTATAGGTCTAATTTATATCTATATCTATACCTATTCTATACTACCTATCTATAAACAATATACAGGGGAGAAGGGCAGGGAAAGGGAGAAGGTAAAATGTAGGTTGAGGAAGGAAAGCTATTGGTGGTAATACCAAATAAATAAATAAATAAATAAATAAATACATACATACAATGAGGGCTAGGGAGGATTTTTTATTTGCAAGCACCACAGTTCTGTAAACACAACCTGAGAAGCAGAGCTCTCTCAGAATGGAGAAAAAAAACCTGGCCCTCCCATTATAAAGGGTTACAGTGCCCTCCCCCAGAGGTTTTGGGAGGCAGCAGGCATTGAGCAAACACCGAGTGTCATGAGACCTGCTAGGGCCTGCTTGCGCTGATCATTGGCCAGCAATACAGGCATCAGATAGTACTGAGCTGCTCACCCCTCCCAACACAGGCACAGTTCAAGAGTTCAACCCTGTTAAGTCTCTGAGATGTCTCTTCCCTCCTCCACCTCTCCACATTTTCCCTCCAAAACCCAACTGCCACAACACTAATAATGTCAATGATAATGACATTGTCATTATCGATATTTTTGGCTGTTTTTGGTATGCTCGGCTGTTTTCGGTATCGTCGTTATTCTCAGTTGTCATTTTCGTTATTGCAATAACGAAAACGACAGCTTTCGTTATCGTTATTGTAACAAACACAACATGCACACTCCTGATTCACAGAGCAGCACCAAGGTTACTGTATCCCTTCTGGCTGAAAGAAGTAAACTGCCCGTCAATTAAAATAGAGAACAGTGTTTTAAAGGATGAAGAAGCAGTTTTAAAATGATAAACGGATGTCCCCATTCATCAAAAGTGACTTGAGTCAATATTTTTATATAGGTCAGTTTCACCTTTCCATAATCACCCTTTCCCCTCATGTCTATTAAAAGGCCAGAATTTAGGATTTCAGCATTCTACTGAAGTATGAAAAAATTAAACATGTCTAATACATTATCCTGTATAAAAATATTCAAAAGATTAGTTCATATACCTGTCTCCTTCCAATTTTGGTATATCTGAGCAGCTAGAGGAATCTTCTATCCATGCTAATGTTGGTCTCCTTGAGTCAACCCCCGAGTTCTGTTCTCCAGACAACACAAGCTGCTGCACAATTGCTGGATCATAAGCATTGATCTCAAACTTCAAGTGCACCTAAGCAAAAGAAAATTTTGAGACATTTGTTTCTTTGATTTTAAACAAAACAATGAGCATTACTGAAATTCGGAAAGGTAGCATACCTTCATAAGTTTAGAAACATCCCATATGCAAATCTTTCCTCGTTTTGTTGCAGCAGCTAGAAAGTGAGGACAACTTCCAGATCCAAAGCAGGCTATCCTGTCTGTGCCATCCATACATGGAAACTGTGCTGGACTCGTTGCTAGGGTGACTGAGAGGGGTACATTCTGCGTATGTTCACCTTTCACAAATGGGCAGTTTGGGGAATGTCTCTCATGTTCAGACCTTTTCATATTTTTTTAAAAAACAAGATGCCAGAATATTAGCTTCTCATAGCTATTTTGTTGCAGACCTGTTACCATTACAACAGTACCATTCTTTTTTTTAAATAGACTGCATATACAATATCCCAACCTGCAAAAAATGAAGTTATACTAGAAAGGTATTGTTTCAGCCATGACCACAGATTCTGTAGCTACTGACCCTTAAATTATGTCTTTTTTAAAAAATATTTGAGTGTAGAAAGCCTCAATGACTTCTTAGTGGAACAAGAATCTACCCAGCTGAGGGCATCTGCACACAGTATCACTGAGAAGCAGGAAGTCATCATGCAAATTGCTCTGCCCCAATAACCGCTGGCCGCGGAAGAGCAAGCAGTGTGATGTTACTGCAGAACAGTAGACCCAATTCTATTATATGCAGTGCTATCACCATCCTTTTGCCTATTACCTCTCTATTTCCACTGATGAGGTCACCATGCAGTCTGCCCCCTGGCATGCAACCTGGCATTAATCTCATGTGCAACGTGTTGTCAAGGCCTTCCCACTTTTCCCTGCATAACATTGCTAAAATCCAGCTTTCCCTTACAGTTTCTACTGCCAAGACTACTCCACGCTCCTGTCATTCCTCACATTGACTTTTACAACCACCTCCTTATTGGCATTCCCTACTCCAACCTTAACTTCTGTTCAACATCCTTTGCAGACGTCATCCACCCCACCCACAGCTTTGATCATGTTCAACCTTCCTCTGCTCCCTCTTTCCTTTGTACAGGGTGAGAAGAGGGACAGTAGAAGGAGCACCAGAGAACTTCCACCCCAAAACACTGAATAGGAAAACAAAGTAAAGTAACTATTCTTTAAGCATTTAGACTCACCAGGGTTCGTCTGTAGGCTCCCAGCACACCAAACACACACTACAGGTAAAACACATGGCTCTGTCATCTCCTGATGAAGCAGGCTACAAATAGGAAGGAGAAAAGCAGTTCTCCATTGTTAATTTCTCTCAACATTTCAACCATTTCCAACACACATGGCACTTCTAGACAGTTCTGGTTTAAAGTGAAAACTTAGATGCACCTCATTATAGCAAACCCTTGCCTATAATGAAAATGACAGCGCCTTCCCCAGTTTTGTCAGATTTATCTGAATTGTCCTTTCACTAACACACGTCAAAAGAGGTCTCTTATGGCAAGAGTGTACTGTACAGTATTCTATCTTTACTTGGGTAACAAGCACCACTACTTTAAAGTGAAAAGAAAATTACAATTCTCTATACAAGACACAAATTGAACATTTTAAAACTCTCCACGTAAAAGCCAAAAAAGAACAAGGAAGTGAGAACTGGATCCCCAATAACTACTGATATGTCATTTTAAGTGGAAGTTCAATAATGACAGCTGATAAACTTATGTTCTTACTTTGTTGAAATTTCATCGTTCAGATTTTTACAAGATCCAGGATCGTGAAATGATCTCAGTCTGCAAGACTGTAAACATTCTACTCCATTTTGTCCCATACAAGGTTTTTACCATTTAAACATATGCCCATTTTACTTGCTAAAAACGTTGGAAACTGCTACAAGAGTGAGTATGAAAGAATGACGGAACTCCCAGTGTTTTCCCCCAAACCCCTAAGAGATGCCTGAAAACACAAAATCTAACATCAATATAGCCTGTTATTTCATGACACCAATTGTTTCAGATGAACTTCCAAGAGTCAAATATTTCTATTAAATGGAATTTTAAAAATAATTTTAGGGCTCATTCACATGAAAACTAGCCTCTGGAGAAGTACCATGTACCCCACAGTTATGAAGGATGTTAAAACATGACATAAGCAACCAAGGTTAGTGATTGGCACGAATCCCAAACAGGGCTGGAAGCTGTTACGTAAAATAGTTATCCCCGAGATTAAAACATCTTTGAGGTAGTGAAGCCGGGGTGCCCCAACACTGAACAAAAAGGGCCAGGACATTCATATAAAGCCTGTTACAATAATACTATCGACTATGTCAGGCTACCAGAGAGAACTCATACAGCCAAGGTCTAAGAAATTTACCAACTTCATTTATCTTTTGGGGGAAAGGACCTGAATTTTCTTCAGATTTTCAAGTGTAAAAATTGGGTACATTTACAGAGTTGCCAATTCAACATTTTATCATGAGACATCAATCTTTTTACCTGATGATAGAACCCAGCTTGAGCCATGGGATCTGGCTGTGCCCACCTATATCCTACATGAGGCCATGATGTAAAGGTCTCCCGTCTGTTAGCCTCACTATACATCAACGACCTTTAAAAAAATTAAAATTAAGTTATCCAAAGTGTTATCTAGAGCCATTACAAAAAAAATTAAACAATTAGGTTCTTTACATTTTCTTCACCATATCGGTTTAGCTGAATAGAAAAGTTTAAGAATATCCAAAACTGGAGGAAAAAGTTCAACAGTTCCATGTTATACCACTCCTCTCTCCGATAGCAAAAGGCTATAGCTACACAGCAAAATTAGGGATACAAGTCCCACTGTATGATCTTGGCTCCCATAACCCAAACAAAAGAAGGTTTGTCCCCATTTCTGCCAATACACCACATTACTTTACACAGGGCTGGAAAACCATTTTCCCTCCTAGCGGTCACTTTGAAAAATAGTACAAGCTCAGAGGGCCACATAGAAGTTGAGGATGGTGGTTCGCTTAGAAAAAGGAAGAGCCAAGTCATGAATCTGTCTTCTATCCTTGTGTACATGCTCTCTCCTCCCTTACCCTAAGCTCAATTTTTCAGTGCTTCGAGGTAGGAACTAAATCCACGGGCCATATCCAGGCACTGCAGAGGAGCCACATAAAAGCTAGCCGCAGGCCACATTTGGCCCCTGGGCCTGAAGTTTTACAGTATATGAAGGGTTGTGACTGCAGCCCCAAACTTACGTGAATGTAAGTCCAGTCCAAGAAACACCACCACATATATCATGCCACAAATACTAAGCCAAAACTATAAATTAATTCTAAATCAAGCTGAGATTACCTGAAAAACATACAAATTTCTGTAACAAATCCTATGTAATTGTAAGTTTTCACAATTATATTTCTTGTCTTAACATAAGCCTCAGGTGTTGGATGACATCAAGAACTAACACAGTAATCTTCAGTTTGTTTTTGTGTATGGCCCAAATGCCCCCCCCCCAAAAAAAAGACATCCTGCTTTAAGTTATTGCAATAATTTGAGGTTACAAAGGATTGTAGGATTTAGATCATGCAGGAGATTCAGGTATGGTGTTCAACACTGGTCCTGAGACAGGATGGGTGCACTGGTACAAAGGAGCAAATTTACTCTCCATACTTATTACAAATATACAGGACCAGAAGATAATTATCAGATAACCAATGAGAGATGATCAATCATGCGCAGAAGTGAAAACAAGGGGCGTACATCCAATCTTGCGCAAAGGAATTAAGGGCTACGAGAACTAATCCTGTACCACTGGTAATGCCAAACATTTTAAAAAATAAAAAAATTTAAAAAAGAAAAGACGTAAATGTTGCACATCAGTGAATCCATTTCTACAACCACCATCTGTCTAGGAAAGAAACTACTGTTTCTCTAATTAAATGAATTCCAGTTTCTCCTTTCGTTAGGAAAATTGAAGTGTCAAACAATTTTATTTCTTAATGTAAGTTTAAGAAATTATTTTTATACCTGTCCACAGATCGGCCAGGGCCCACTCCGAGTTCTGGTCGCGCACTGGGTAAGAGGTAAGACAACCTGTCCATCACAGAGGAGGCAACAGGTAAGGCAGCAATATTTTGATTTATCTTCTTGATTTCATTTACAATGGCACTGGCGACAGACTTCAATACGTGATGAGGAAGGTGGAACGTAACTGTTGCCCACTGGATTAAAAAAAAAATGGGCAATTTGTGATATATGAAAAACATACGTTTTTGTTTCAAATACCTATCTTAATGCTGAACACAAAATTATTCAAAAATACTTGTTCAATTTTTTTTAAAAAAAGATACAACTGTTAGAACTATCAATCTATTCCTTTTATACCACTGTATATTGCAGACGACAGCTAATCTCAGTGATGCAAGCTCTTTAGTGATTCCCTGGATAAGGTTTTCCCAGCATAAAAGAGATGCCTTAAGTCTCAAAGCTACTGACATACATATTTTTAGTTTCTAGATTTCAGATTATTAGTTTTGTTTTCTGTCAATTTAGTACACATTTATACAAGACCCCAGAGAGGGAGGAAAAACAATGTGTACATCCCATGCAGACTTCCCCTACGTGCTGTGCAGTGAAAAAAGACCTTGTGCTGTTGTGGATTGCTCAGCAAAGATTTGTTTGCACCATGAATAAGCCTTGCAGACCAAACTGAGCCCAGCTGGATCAGATTGATCCCTTTGGCAGAAGGGACATGTCAGAAAGAGGCATGGTTAAGGTGTTCCTCCACCCCTTTCCCAACATGGCTGCATGATATCACAGCACTGTGGGGGGGTGGAGAAAAGAACCTAGCTGCACTGGGACCAAGTTCAGGTTGGGCCCGACACAATCGCAATCTCTGGAGGTAAAAATTAGCAGTTGCTCAGCTGAAATCAAAACACAAGTGGGAGTGGAGAGTGAATACGAGGACAACATGATATACGGGACAACTAATCAATTTCTAAAATTTAGAGCTCACCAACATTTTTAGTGCCCTATTCGAGTGCAAGTCAAGTCATGTGAACAATCACTCACAAGGGCTAATAACCACATATTACAAGCCATTTTATTAACTATGATACACTGAACCAATATTTTGATTCTGAATTGCTCTAAATTGCTATTTACAAGCAGCAAGTCAATATGGGGCCCTTAAAATTTATCAAGAAGAAACAGAGAAATCAAACTAGAAAAGCTTCTACTAATATGAAGTAAAGGTAACAAACCAAGAATTATGCACTAGAGCAGGAGCCCCATCAATCTGTGGAATTACACAAGTAAAATATACTCTACGATAAAGCAGAGTCGCAGTGCATATCTGAACATTTTATTTATTTTATTTATTTCGTAGATTTTTATACCGCCCCATCCTGCATTGCAGCTTGGGGCGGTTAACAACAATAAAAATAGTTTTAAAACATTTAAAATACAAATATAAAATATATCAATAAAACAGGGCAGTGTGCAATCATAAATAAATATATAAGTGGGGGATTAAAAATCACCCCCCCCCCCCTCCCAAAGGCCTGGGCAAACAGCCAGGTCTTACAGTTCCGCCGAAATGTCAAAAGGCTTGGGGCCAGGCGAGCTTCCTCCGGAAGGGAGTTCCACAGCCGCGGCCCTACCACCGAGAATGCCCGCTCCATCGTGGCCCCCCGCTTAACACGGGGGACCTCCAGGAGGGCACCCCCGGCAGACCGCAGGAGCCGTTCCGGGGCGCGAAGGGCGAGGCGGTCCCTAAGGTAAGAGGGGCCAAGGCCGTATAGGGCTTTATAGATCATTACTAGGACCTTGAACCTGGCCCGGCACACTATCGGCAGCCAGTGCAGCGCTCGGAGCACCGGTGTAATGTGCTCCCGGCGACCCGTCCCCGTAAGAAGACGGGCCGCCGCATTCTGCACCAGCTGCAGCCTCCGGGCCAAGAACAAGGGAAGCCCCACGTAGAGCGCGTTACAGTAGTCGAGGCGCGAGGTGACGAAGGCATGGATAATTTATGTTGATAAATCACCATCAACATAATTTGACAAAATTTGATTACATTTTTTATAAAGTTGTGTCACATCCTACTCCATTGTGTATAAAGATGAAATGGCTAGCCCATTTATCACCTGTGAGTATTCCCAAATTTTTGGCTAGCGCTGCAAGTACCCAACCTATACATGCACTGGAAAATGAGTACTTGTATATCTGTTTGGGGTTTCAAAGGTGTGCGCAAATGCCAATTTATTTTAGCAGCCAGTCAATAGAAAGGATCTTGGGGATACCGAGTGCAATATAATATAGGACCCTTGGCACAGTTGCCCCAAAGCAGAGCTGCACCAGAGGAGCCCTTTTTAAGCTCTAGTTGTTAGCTCTTTATAACCAATATGCAATGCACATCTCCATGAGTAAAGTAGATGGGTGGGAGCAGCATTTGTTCGGGTACTTGAGTGGTAGAGACTTGGAAAAGAAATGGGAACGTTGATGGTTCAAGGCTGCTGTAGGCAAGGAAACTATGTAGACATCAGACAATCTACCACACAGGAGAGAAAAACTCTTTATTATAGTTTCCCAAAATAAACGTATATATGTTAGAAAGCACACTTCCAGCTTACATGGTCGAGATTTGAACCCTTGACCTATCAGTCCCCTATTCTGCCACCAAAGCTATAGGAGAAAGGGGTCTTCCCTCTAATTCTCCTATTGCTTCTCCACGTTTCCCCTTGTTCTCTTACTCTCCCTGTCCCCTTACCACCCAATTATTTTGGGGATTTCCCCTAGCTCACCGAGATTGTGGAGCTACGTGTTAGCAAGCTGAGGTGGTTCTTGCATGCCCCCAAAACATTTTCCCCCACGCCAGTTTGGGAACCTTTCCATTGCTTGAAAAGAACATAACCTTTTATATACCTAACCGGAAGCTACATAAAATTTTCATTTTGTTTTTTAAAAAAGTTCCTCAAAGTTGCCTAGAGTAATGTAAAAAGGTTACCAGTCACAAAAGTCTATCAATCTTTTCCATTTGTTCAGGAATTTGAAGCATGCATCTTTTCTCCTCTTGTGGTAAATCCTACTCCATTGAGTGAGGATGATTACAGTGGAAACTTACAACTTATTCAGAAAAAACTGATTTTATACTTGTTAGAAAAGATAAAAGTAAGCCATCCAAGAAAGACAAATGAAATTGCTTGCGCTTACGTTACTACTGCATTACAAAAGATTTACCTTATCTACAAATGTAGAGCATGACAATTTGAGGCTGACAAGAATAAAAAATGAACACGATTATATACTACCCCTGGAAACCACACACACTCGCAAAAGCTGCATGTGTTCAAGTGAACTTTAATGAGGTTAGATGCAAGTTAAATACAATTCTTGAAAAAACTAAGTTGGTTTAGCAAGCAAAAAGGACATGCTAAACTGACCATTTTGAGGAAATTCTTACCTTCGCAACTTTATGGTTTGCTGCTGTCTCATGTGAGGTATTTTTTAAACCATCTTTCAGTTGTGTGATGAAAAAGTCATACCCCTCTGTACTGGAGACATCTACCTTCTCTATGCAAGCAGATAACAGTTGCTGAGCCTAAATGAGAAAAACAAACAGGTCTCAATATGGTTGCTACAAGAGTATTGTGATACCTTTCTGCCAAATTTTATGGAGGCCAATTTTAGTTATAAATCAACCTCTAGGTGTTTTTTTAAAAAGATATGTACTACATACCACTGCATCAAGGAAAAGGTTATATGCTGAATGCCCCAGTTAAGAAGGCTAATGCACAAGTTGTACTTTAGCTTACTTTAAGTTCTCACAAGACCACAGATTACAATGAGACATCTACAACCAGATACTGCACATTTGGACACGCCTGACAAATCTTGGGTGCCCAAACTGACCTGGCCCCATTTGGGCACCATCAATGCCTAAATGGGACCCAATAAGCTGCTCAAATGTGCCATCTGGTCTTTGAACGTGACAGACCCCAGCAGAGAGGCATGCGCGGGGGTGCAGGCAGCATCGGTTAGTCTTTGAAACTGACAAGCTGCAGCAGAGATCACTGGGTTTGTCAGTTTCTCTGGGTAATGCTCACATTTTCAGGTATCTGAGTGGTCCTTAGGTAGCCTCTCGGGTGCCCAGTGTGTTACCCAAAAACATGGACATTACCCATGAATACTAATCTTCGTACCCATTGCAGCTCTAGACACACAGCATGTACTGTGGTGGCAGCAACAGAACAAACAGTTAGTATAGTCTGATCCTAGACAGTTTTCCTCTACAGCCAGCTAAATAAAGCTTGCTCTACCAAGCAGCTATGAAGATACCCGAGGAAAGGGAATAGGGAAGGTTAATAAAGCATTTTGAGCTAGTCACACAAGCAATTAAGCAAGATTGAGCAACTCAAAAGATGACTGTCGAAATTTAGAGACTAGCTGTTTCCTCACATTAGTAAGCTACACGGATCCCAAGTTGCCCTCTCTAGCCAGGTACCCTTCAAAAAAAAAAAAAAAATCCAAATAGTGCAACAAAGAGGAAACACCATCTTTTCACAGCAACAGTGGTTGTTTCCCAGGCTCCTAGCACTTCTGTTCTCTGCTGTGCCAAGCGAGCAGCTGTCACTAAGAAGCACAGCCTCTCCTAACTGCTGAGCATCTGCTGTGCGACTAATCCCAGCACGGACGCAACAGCCAACTCAAGAGTTCCTTTGCTTCTTCTAGCAGCAGCTACCAGTGTAGCAACCACCCAAAACATAATGAAAAAAACAAAGAACTGTCATCTACAGCCAAACACTTGGATATCACAAACTTTTTACCTTGTCATGTAAAAATTGTCTTTACTAAACTAAACACGGGCACATGACCAACGAGGAAGACCATATAATGGAAAGGACTACCCAAACAACCGAAAACCGAATTCAGTTCAGACCATTTTTAAACAAGACGCAACCACAGAAGTCCACCGATCCAAATGCACATTCAAAATGCCTGTCTGAAGGCAGCGTAGGGGTTGCATGCTCCTGTGACCAACCCATGGCCCCTCACAGAGCATTGGAGAAAAATCTGGACTGCTCGGGGGTGGGGGAGGCTAAAATATGTATGGGTAGGGACGCGCATGCTTCTCTGGCCCATTTGAATCCCTCCCCACTAACCCCATGTGGGTCGGTGGTCCACTCAGCAGACATGGACTCCCTACCCAGCTGTGCTCGTTTAGAAATGGTCATAGAAAGAAATAACCCTCCAACTACAGGTCTCTAAGTTGTCACCTACCATTCCACACTAGAACCTATGAGACATTAAACTATCAACTACAATCCATGCTCAACGGGGATCAAATACTGAGGGAAATCTTGCCTGACCTATATCTTCTGGCCTTCAGAAAACCTCCCACCTCCCAGAGCTAATCATCAGGAGCAACCTCCCTCCTACCCAGGACATCCTACCCAAAATAGGAAAAAGACCCTGGCCAAGCAGGTGTAAAAACCTGCTAACACCCCTCCAGGAAAACCATTCAAAAGTACAGTCACAGCATGTGGTGTACTTCATTCAACATACTAAATGCCCCCGTGGAAACTATATTGGTGAAATTAATCAAGTTTTATGTAAACAAATGAACTCGCACAGAAAAGAGATTATGGGCAAAGACAATGAATCAACTGTGGGTGTTCACTTCTCCCAGAATGATCACTCCATTTCTGATCTCTCAATCCTTGTCCTGAAACGGAACCCGTACAATACCTTGAAAAGACAAACCTGAGAACTAAAACACATAACAATGACTAAAGAAAGATCTGGACTTCATAAGCCGCTATGGAAATTTTTACATAACTGAGCTTGTTCTTTATGCTTATACCACAGGGTTCCTTTCACTGCTAACTACCGTTCTTATTTTTCCCCCCTTCATCACCCTCCCAAAAGCTTATTATCCATGTACCTAGCCTGCATTTTATCACTGGATTATTGTTTTCCCCTCATTTAATTTAAATGTTTGAAATGCTAATGACTTTCGCCACTTAATAATCCCCCTCCCAAGTGATTGCTTGATATATACACCTATCCTGCATCTGTTTAATCTGTAGTTTTGTATTTTTACATGCCTGAAGGGCCTGGTGTGTCCCAAAAGCTTGCATGCTCCCACGAACAGAAATTGGACCAATAAAAAAAATATATTACTTGATCTTTGTTGTTTTACATTTGGGATCAGCACAGCAACATCTCTATATTATACTAACATGCCACCCTTTAAGGCATTCAATTCATCAAAATTAGCACAGAAATCTAGAAGAGAAACTTTGGATTAAGAGTAATATATGGTTGTTATTATAAACAGTTTACAACTCACCTCCGTAACTGGCAATTCAAGGTGAACCACATCATCTTGCTTTGAAACAGGTGTTTGGAGAGCTGTGTCCAGCAACAAGATGCCATTGAGATCTTTCCTACATCCAACTGCATAATCATCCACAAAGATAACTTTATCCACAGCGGAAATATACTGACATTTCACCCGTCCGCCTGGTTTAGCTATATGGAAGGATACCAAAGAAAATACTATGATAAGAACTGTTAATAATCACAACCTTTTAAACATTTTGGGGGCAGAAGGATTGCCTTTTAAACTTCTTATTCTTTAATTCCTATCACTAAAAGGATAGTCCACATATTTATAAGCTATTTATTTTATTAATTTATTTACATTTTTACCCCACCCATCCCCAGTTCCCCTAAGGCTCAGGGTGGCTTACAACATTAAACACACAAGGGTCACACTGGAGCATAGTATGAAAGGCCATATTTCAGATATGTGGGGCCCAAATCATTTAGGGCTTTAAAAGGTCAAAACCAGCACCGCAAGTTGTGCCTGGAAAGCTATACGTAGCCAGAGCAGAACATAAAGCACAGGTGTAATTTGTTCTCAACAACCCACCACTGAAAATGATGTGCTTCAGCTTCTGAACGGTTATCAAGAGCAGCCCGATGTAGAGTACATTCCAGTAATCTAGCCTTGAGGTAATGAAAGTATGGATGAGGGTGGCCAGATCTAACTCTGAAAGAAAGGGCCGCACCCTCCTCACCAGATGGAGTGTTGGTGAAAACTGCTCCTGGCCACCACTGCAACCTGATGTTCCAGGTGCAGCAAGGAATCCAGAAGCACTCCAAGGCTGTAAACCTGGGTGACCAGAGGGGGCCGGACCCCATCAATGACAGGAGTCCCATTCCCCTCCAAGTCACAAGGTCAGCCAACCATCATCACTTCAAGTCTTGTCTTGATTCAGTTTCAGTCAATTCACCCTCACTCAGTTCCCAACAGTTGTCAGTCATTGGGTAAGCACCAAGACTGCAGGACTCGGGTCAGATGAGAGAGAGAGGTAGAGCCAGCCGTCATCAGCATACTGATGGCACTTCCCTCCAAATCTCCGAATGATCTTGTCCAGTGGCCTAAGATACACATTGACCAAAAGGGGAGACAAGATGGAACCCTGCGGGACACCACACAGAATGTCCAAGGGAATGACGAGCAGTCTCGGTTCACAACCTGCTGGGAGCTCCGACAGGAATGAAACAACTCAAGAGAAGTCCTGTGCACCTCTGCCAGATCCCACAGTCATGTCAACACCACCTCATGATCAACTGTATCAGAGGCCACTGATAGGTCTAACAAAATCAACAAGGTAAAATTCCTTTTGTCATAAGGACATAGGTACCACCATACTGGGTCAGACCAATGGTCCATCTAGCCCAGCATCCTGTCTCCCACAGTGGCTAATCACGGTGGCTTGGGAGAAGCACCCAACAGGTCACAATTGGGGATCCATTCCCTGTTGTTTTCCCCCAGCTCTCGTCATGTTCCCTGATCCTGTCTGGCTAATAGCTGCTAATGGATCTATCTTCCAGAAACTTGTCCAAACCTCTTTTAAACTCAGCTATAGTATTGGCCTTGACCACAGCCTCTGGCAGTAGTTTCAAGTTTGGTTTATGTTCAGCCAAAGGCCATTGCAATACATTAAAACTAAAAAAAAACATGAGCCAACAAGGATTCATGTAAACAATAAAATAATACAAATCCTTTGCTAATGGCATACATAAGTAAGGTGGTAAGTGGAGGGTAGGCAAACTAATCATACAATATAAATAATCGTCCTATGTTAATGTCATCTCTGGGCTACAGGAAAGGCTGCCATCTCCTACCTTACAGCCCAGAATCCTAGGGCAAGAACAGGCTCATTACCAGGCTATACCAGCCCAACCCCTTTACAAATTCACCCTTAAATGCACAACCATCAACTTAGTCCCAGTCATGAATGCACTAGTTAACTAAACCAAAAAGGCCTAATATGAGCCGAGGCCGTTAAACATCCAAGGAATTATGGCTTAAGACTACCTTGAATCCAAAGCCTATGCCTGAGCTGAAGAATCATCCGGAGGACCTCTGAAATCTAGAAAGTTCCTCCTACAATGTGATACACAAAGTAGGAAGGATGCAACACTCCTGATGCTCTGAATCATTCAGAAGGCTATCCAGGAGCCTAGAATTGGCCCTTCCTGGTAACCTTCCCAACAGCTCCTTCAAGTACCTTTCCCTAAGGACATCATACAAGCGGCAATGTAACAGAGTGAGCCACTGTCTCAACATCGATGTTATCAAAAGGACATAGTCTCTCTGTAAAAGGGACTCCCTGAAAGCGGCCCTCCAGAATTCGCGAGGGCAGGGCATTGACCCGGGCACGAAAAAATAGATGTTTTGCTTTGGTTGATATTGGGATGGTGATGTATCCTGACATATGCCCGGATTTGGGTACCCAGTCTGTGTATGCCCTAAAATGAGGTGAATCACTCAGCTTTCCAAACTCCAGCTGCCACGCAATATCAGAAGCTCTGATTAGCACCTCCTTTCTTGCAGCCCCAGGGAGTTTACGAGAAAGATAATCTCTAGATAATCCCATCTGCCTGAGTTGGGCCTCTATTTTGGAGGTCCATGGCTGCAAAAGGGGGTCCTTGCCCACCTCCTCGAGTAGACCTGGAGGATGGTCAAAAAAAGATGTTGCACTAGAGCTTTAGGGCATGCTCCAGGGCAACCAGCTTTTTTGGCCAAGTTCCAGTCTTCTCTGGCAGTAAATTCCACAACCCAATGATACACTGAGTGAAAAATATTTTCTTTTATTTGTTTTAAACTTGCCACCCATGAGCTTCATGGAGTGTCCCCTAGTTTTAATACTAGCTGAGAGGGTAAATAACTGCTCCTTGTTTATTAGTTCCACCCCACTCATAATTTTATAGACCTCTATCATATCTCCTCTCACTTGTCTCTTCTCCAAACTGAAGAGCCCCAACCTACCAAGCCTCTCCTAATACGGGAGTCCTTCCATGCCTTTGATCATTTTTGTTGCCTTTCTCTGTACCTTTTCTAGATCAGCTATGTCTTTTTTGAGATGGGGTGACCAGAACAGCACACAATATTTGACGTGCGGTCGCACCATTGATTTGTAGAGAGAGGCATTATGACATCCTCAGTTTTATTCTCTATCCCCGTCCAAATAATTCCTAACATCCGGTTTGCTTTTTTGATTGCTGCACTTTGAATTTTATTTATTGTCCACAACCACCCCCAGATCCTTTTCCTGAGTGCTAACTCCTAGCTTAGTACCCAGCGTCATGTATGCATAGATTGGATTATTTTTCCGTACATGCATCACTTTGCACTTGTTCACATTAAATCTCGTTTGCCATTTAGATGCCCATTTGTCAATCTCCAAGCGTAGATCATCATCCAAGGCCACAAGCACAGCCTCTTGTGCTACACCCCGGACGAAAACCTGACTGAAATGAGCCCAGAAATCCAACAGCATCAAAGTGAGCCTGAAGCTGCTGGGCAACCAACCACTTGTTCAAATAACCATCCCCAAAAAGGGAAGGTTAGTGACAGGGTGATATCTGGCTGGGGGAGTCAAGAGTCCAAAGATGGTTTCTGACCACTGTAGTTTTAAGGTGTCTGACAACCTACCCTTCCAAAGGAAGGCGTTGACAACCCCAGTCAGAAATGGCCCCGACGACTCCTGGTTGGTGGATCAAGGATTCAATTCACAGCTGGTTGCCCGCATCACTCCAAACACATCCTCCACATCAGTGGTCGACACTAAAGAGGGAAGGGGAATATTTAGGGGGGAGTGGAGGGATGGTGTAGGGTTGGGGGGTATTTTATATTTTTGGTTATATTCTATTTTTATTACAGATTGATATTGCAAGCCACCCTGAACCTCCATTGGTGGGAAGGGCAGGGTAAAAAATTAAATAATAAATAAGCAAGCAAATACTTGAAACTGACCCAGAAAGACAGGACAATGCTAAACTCTCACAACCCCAAACTCAGACTCTGCAGATAAAGTAGCAAATGCTGTTTCAAACAAACAAACAAACATTTATTATTTCTTTAAATGCGTACACCAGACCCTGTTCTTTCCTCAAAACAGTGGAAATAGAAAGAAATATAGCATTGTGTCTGTTTTCATTAATGACATTTTCATGTGTACAAAAATATTACTACAAACACTTGGGCTTCCAAGCTAAAGAACCCCTTTACAAACATAAATTGAGTTGTATATTTTTTGCAGTTATAACCTTACTGGTGTGAACCTTTAACACTGTTTTTTCATTATAACGGTTTGCAGAATTCATTTTGAAAAATATTTACCAATCAGCCATATAGGGTCATTTGGATCCCTCCATTTACTTACTAAGCGACCCTTTTGGTCAGTAAGGGTTAACATGAAAACCTGTTTGCAATAAGGTGGTTATTTAAAGGCAGATCAAGAGACTTCATGGAGCCATCTCAGAGGAATACAAAGTGTGCTAATGAAGCCTCCACTTGCTAAGTGACCCTTTTTTCAGTAAGAGTCAACATTAACATTAAATTGACCTTTTTGCAGTAAGGTTGCTATCTAAAGGCAGATATCAGACTTCATGGAGCCATCTCAGAAGAATACAAAGATAATTAGACAGAATCACTAATTGATTGGTAAACACTTGGCACCCCAGTTGAAAACTCAACTGCTATTCCTGTGTAGTTGGTAGTGTTAACACTGTGGCCATCATGGGGTATTACTGACCCCTACTGCCTTTTGTTTTATTCCTATTCCCCCTCAAAATCTTGATATAGTGTGAATTTTTTTCTAGACAGCTGTTGTCGTTTTCAAATTAACCCCCATTTTTAAAATTATGGCTTAATTAGGCTCTCTTTGACGCCAACACCGGATTAGTACAGTGGGCATGTCCAACTGGCTAGGGTTAAATCAGTGGAAACATTGAGAGCCTGCCCTCACTCTCTCCTAAAACAAGTATCTAATGTTTACTACAAGTCTACAGTAGGAATGCAGCTTTACAATGAACAGAACAACAAAAAAAGGTGTGGGACAGCTAACTTTCTTAATATCGCAGATGTTGGTAAACCCATTTCATCCTCACAAGAGTTCCTAATTGAGACGGCAAGGCAAGAACAAAGATCAAATGTAATCTATCCCCAACAATCACCATCTAAATCAATGTATGGCTATCTTGATATTTCTTTCACCAAAGAAAAACCTTAAATATGCCATCAAATTTGTAGTGTGTTGAAAAGAAAACAATCCTACTGTTCAGACATTGATAGTGAGGTGTAAGCTACTATGCAATTATTGGCTATATAGTAACTAACCCCTCACTTGCAGCAGTCAGACAATCATGCTGTTGGGGTGACTCAAGTGCATGCCCACGAGAGAATTTAATCCTGGGAATGCTCCTGGAGTTGCTGCCATGGATTTAAAAAGTGTGTGTGGGGATTGGTGAAATTTTCTTCAACACAGCGTTCAAACATAACTACTACATAGAAGCCCTCTACAACATAGCTCTACATCCCTCACATCACATCCGAATTCCAATGCTAGACAGCTACTACGTTGTCTAGAATTATGTCTAAATACTGCACCTTTACTGCTTTCTACTAATCCATTCCAGACCTAGAAACAAGTCACACTCAGAAGGTCTATTCAGAAACACAGTTTAAGTAATTTCAATTATTTTACCCAACATAATCATGCTTTTGTGCTGTCCAAATTCACTTCACTTTATATTTGAATCTCAGTCCTCCCAAAACTTTGTTAACCATGATCCATTAGAAAAAACACTTTTTCCACGTTATCTGTTTTCCTTACAAACCTGCAAGATACTCTATAGTCTGATCATAGGATCTGACTTTGGGTCTTTAGTCTCTCCCTGAAGCTCTTGTTCAGAAATCTTACAGAAGTCCGAAATACTTAGGCCTATTTTCTTCATTACTGGAAATGAGGAAAGGTTGTATGTTTAGCCTAAACAAAAGTTAAGTTAAAGGGAAGGGTTGGGGAGGAAGAGGAGAGAGGAATATTTAAAATATTTTAAAAGACTGCCATAAGGAGATGGAGAACAATGGCTTTCAATTGCCAATGAAGGAATGAGTAAAGGAATTAGAACTGTACAGTTGGAAGGGAACTCAAAAGTCATCTAGTCCAGTATCCTGATCCCAATCAGGATACACTATACCTACAGCATCACAGATGTTTTTCAAGACAGTTTTTACAAATATTCAGGAAAGCAGATTCCACACTCTATATGTAACTTATTCCATTGTCCAACTGTTCTTACACTTAGTAATAGCCGTTAGTAATACAGGAAGTATTTTTCCAATACTTAACCAAAACCTATCTTGCTGCAACTTCTACCTTACTGTTCCTTCTTGTCCTATCTTTTGTGGCAGCAGAGAGCAACTGTTCATTTTTGGTGGGGGGAAACTTTCAGATGTCTAAAAAATGGATACCATATCCCACACTCCAGGTGTCTTTTCTCCAGGCTAAACATTCCAAGTTCCTTCAGTTTTTCTTCATATGATTTGCATTTTAATCCCTTCACCAAAATATTCTTCAGTCTGTTGACATTCTTGCTGAAGTGCAGTGCCCAACACACAAAACCTCAGGAACAGTCTTAATAATGCCAAGTGAAATGACACAATTATTTCCTGTGTCTGGCTGTCAAGAGTGGACAGACTGAAGTCACCTACAACTCCACTCCAATTACAGCTTTCTATCAACTGTCTAGCCCTGCATGCAGCTGCCCAAAGGTAGCGCCAAAGCGCATTGCTGTTCAGTGGCTGGTAATGACTGTAGGGCATTACACTTCATAATTTCTTAGATATTGTTGTTTTATGGGAAGGAGTTTGCCTTACTGTATTGGAGAGGCAGAATCTTTATAAGATGTTGTATGTGGGGCCTCTTACTTGTATTGTGGGGGTGAATAAGAAGACAGGTAGGGATAGGACTCCCCCCAGAACTGGGAGTGGATAAGATGGAGTTTTATGAGAATTGTTGGGAAGGAAAGACAAGGGGTAGACCACGGCTCCTTTGCAAGAGGGGCAGTGGGTGCAGGCTGGGTGGAGAGATTAGAGGGGGGGGGGGGATTCTGAGTGAGAGATGGAGGAAGTGGTGTGGGAGGATTGTGTGTGAGATTTATACTTTTTTGTTGTTTTTGTTTTTGCAAGTCACCCCAAGTTTTAGAGATAGGGGAGGGAGGATATATATCTAAAAAATATTATTTGGTTCATCCTGAATGATCTCTAATTTACCTATATTGCTTTATATTATTATTATTATTATTAACAAACATTTATATAGCGCCAGCAGTGTACCTGGCACTTTACAAAGTAATAAAATAGAGACAGTCCCTGTCCCTAGGGCTTACAATCTGAGAGACAGGAGCTGGTGGAGAGACTTAG
>QEPC01015561.1:3482197-3559960 GCA_003113815.1 Sphenodon punctatus
CCCCAGGTTCTAGCTTAAAGACTGCTCTATCCCATTTTCAATTTTTTGCTCCAGCAGCCGGGTTTCATTCTGGTTAAGGTGGAGTCCATCCCGCTTGTATAGGCTCTCCTTTCCACAGAAGGCTCCCCAGCATACTCTCCACAACCCTCTTCCAAATCATTGATGAAAATGTTTAGCGTTCCCAGGACAGTCTTGGGACTCAGCTTGGTATCTCCTCCCAGTTTGATAGCGATCCATAAATTTTTAATCTTACAAGTATAGTAGTCCAGCCAACTGCAGAACTACCTACTGGTATTTCCTACTAGCCCTCATTTCTCTAGCTTTCTTATAAGAACATCACATGAGACCATGTCAGAAGCCTTACTGAAGTGGAGATATATCTACTGCATCCCTCATCTATTAAATCAGTTACTCTAAATTGGGTTTCCATTGCAAAAGCAGATGTTTTTACAACTCCCTCCAGCTGTTCGCCTTAGTTCCTCCCTCCTCGGCTTCAAAAAGCACATAAAACTTTTTTGCTTGCCAGGTGCTTTTATAGAATCCACTGCTGATTCCCTCTTCATGAGTTTTTTCCTCCCCTTTTTACCTTCCCCTCTTAAATTGTTTTAAGTTATAGAGGCGCAATCACGCCTCTATTAGTTAAGGCGAGACGCAGTTCTCATTCAGCCTCCACCTAGCTCTAAAATGGGACTATTGATTCACTCCACTTCTGGGTTGCAACTTAAAATATTTGCAAGGCTTTAAATTTTTAGTGTGCGGTCTTTACTGAAAGTGAATGTTATATAAAATTAAAGTTCAGCCTCAAGTAATCGCTAATGAAGTTTGGGAGATAAAAGTATTGCTAATAAAAAGTTAATAAAAACGGGACCTTTTTTTCTATTATAAAATTTGTATGCCGCCCCCTCCTGCTAAAAACATCTCGGGGCAGCTAACAACATGTTAAAACAGATTAAAAACAACAATAATACAATTAAAAAACCCACAATAAAACAAATTATCCCCTACCCCACCCTAACCCAACCCATCTCCCTCAGGAAAGTCACGGCATAACAGCCAGGTTTTACGTTGTCTACAGAAAGAGCGAGGACGGTGGTCAGGCAGACCTCCAGCAGCCACGGCACAGCCACAGAGAACTCCCTCCGCAAGGTCGACACCCAAGAAACCTGGGGGACTTCAAGGAGGGCGCCCCTGGCCGACCACAGGGGCCAATCCAGGGGGTGAGTCAGTCCTGCAGATAGGCTGGGCCCAGGCCATTTAGGGCTTTAAAGGTCAACACCAACACCTTGAATTGGGCCCGGAAGACTATCGGCAGTCAGTGCAGAGAGCGAACCCCGGTGTAATGTGCTCATGTCGGCCCGTCCCCAGGCGAGCCGCCGCATTCTGCACCAGCTGCAGTCTCCGAACCAGCACCAAGGGTAGCCCCACGTAGAGTGCATTACAAGTCCAGTCTCAAGGTAATAAAAGCATGGACGATCGTGGCCAGATCCGAGTCCGAGACACACGGCCGAAGCTGACACACCAGATGTAATTGGCAAAACGCCCCCTTCGCCACAGCCACCATCTGGACATCCAGGTGGAGTTGCGGGTCCAGGAGCACCCCCTGACTCCAAACCTGAGATACGAGGGCAGGACGGATCCCATCAATGACGGGGGCTACCACTCCCCTGGCCTTCCCCACAATCATCACCTCTGTCTTGCTGGGATTTAACTTCAGGCAGCTCACCCTCATCCAGTCCCACACAGCTGTCAAACATCGGGTAAGCACCAAGATGCCAGGCCTGAGTCGGATGAAGAAGAGAGATATAGCTGGGTGTCATCAGCATATTGATGACACCGTACACCAAACTCCCTAACAACTTCCCCCAAAGGCTGCATATACACATTGAACAAGAGAGGGGACAGGATAGAACCCTGTGGGACTCCACACATGAAGCCCCAGGGAGAAGATGAAAAATCACTCAGGACCACACGTTGGATTCTCCCGGCCAGAAAAAGAGAACAACCATTTGAGAACAGTCCCGCCAATCCCTGCCCAGTCCCACAGCCGAGTCACCAACAACTCATGATCAACGGTATCAAATGCAGCCGAGAGATCTAACAGGATCAACAGGGTCGAACGACTCCGGTCCAACTCACAGGAGAGGTTATCAACCAAGGCCACAAGCGCAGTCTTTGTGCCATATCCCGGACGAAAGCCATACTACAAGGGATCGAGAAAATTAATCCGGTCCAGATGCTCCTGCAGCTGTCAGGCCACCACCTGTTCAATAACCTTCCCTAACAAATGGAAGAAATCCTTAAGTCGCTCACGCATTTTCTCTCTTACCGTTGTAAAAATATCTCTGGTATTTATTTATTTATAAATATTTATAAATTGGCTGGCAAAGGACCAGGAGCACACTAGCACACCAACATGCGTCGTATTTGCTAAGGAGGGATGGAGGCGGCTGCAGACGGGGGAAAGGAATGTCTGGTGGAGGCAGGGCAGCTCAGGAGGGGTACAGCTGGCAGGGGGACAAGGAAGCTTGGGCGGGGGCCTCGAGCTGTGGCTGAAGTGGTCGTGTGTGCTGAAGCCAGTGGCGGCATGAGTTTCCTCCCCCACTCCTCCTTGCTGATATGAGGTGCGTGTGTGGATAGTTTTTTAAATGTCTCCCAGCAGAACCAGGAGTGGGGACAGCTTTTTGAGCATCACCCAGCCATCTGGAGTTGTGAGCAGTCCCGCTGGCCACTTCTTTAGGCAGCATGTAAATTTCCCCTGTGGTTGTAAGCTTCCTGCTACTTTCCGAAAGCCTCTGCAGGGAAAGTCCCTCCAGGCACCTGGCCACCCACAGCTGTCTGTTCGGGCTTGATCCGCCCCCTTCCCCCTCCTGCAACACTTCTGCAAAGGTGTGTCCAGGGGAACCTTCCCTGCAGAGGCTTCCAGTGAGGGGAGCAGGTGGCCCCAAACATCAAGGGAAAGAAGGGATCCCCCAGTGCAGAATCCTCCCCACTCAGCCCACAGCAGGGGCAGCTTTCAATGAAGTGGACCCTCTACTTTGTGCTGCTACTGGATGTGAGAGAATAGGGGAAACTCAAAAAGCGTTGCATCCCCTTTCCCCCAGTTCGTCACACCCAGCAGCACAAACCCAGAGGACTTCACCTCAGGAGTTTATAAGATCCCCAAGGAAAGCACCGCTACTCCAGCCTGATGGTAATTCTTCCCTTTCTGTAATGTTCTGTATCCCCAGTTGGGAACCCTCCTTGCCCCGAGGGTGAAACTAAGAAGCTGGGGGGGAGGGAGGCTGGCCAGCACAGTGTGAACCGAACCGAGCATTGGGGAGCAGCCAGAGCTCTCTGACTTGCTGCGCAGAACTACGGGGTTCTGAGGAAGGAGTGCATCACCACCAGCTGCACCTGTTGCAATGATCCCTTTCTCCTAGGCGCAGGAGCCACATCTTCATGGGTATCTGGCAGCTGGTGCGCCTCTGAGCCGGTTCTTGTGGAAAGTTGGATTCCCTGGCTGGGGAGAGAAATCTCTCTCGCTTGCTTTCTGGGGAAGAGGTGCTCCTTTCATTGAATAGTTGAAGGCATCTTCAAACTCGCACCCCTATCCCCTTCTCTTGAAATATCTGCAACCCCACTCGTGTTTACGAGAAAACAAATCATTCCCATTGCTTGCAAACGAAAAAAAAACATCATTTTTCATCCTTGCCAAGAGCTGCTAGGTAAAGTGTGGGCTGGTGGTGGTTAATTAAGTCCCTTACCTTTTCCTTCTCTTTCACTCATGTCTTTTTCTTTACTTGTAAAGTTTGCATAAAGTTCCAATCACAAGTAAATGCCACATAAATGTGCGCTTTGGAGGATCAGTCAAGGAACCCATTGCAAAGTTAGCACACACAGAGAGACACGCTGGGAGCTACCTTCTCCAGTTCAGGAGAGATAGAAGAATCAAACTAAAGGGAGAATGATATTCAGACTCCAGTGGTTTTAAGATACTTTCCATGCCTGGTCTCAAGATTAAAAGACCCTCTATTACCCATTTCCATTCTCACTGAACGGTGGCAGTGAGTGGTCATCTGTAAAGAAAATAGATTTTTACTGGCATCTCCCTTTTAAAAAATCAGTTTAGGATGCTGCATGTGATGGAAATTGCACATCAAAGACGTGTAGAAAACTGCTACCATCTGAAGGTGGTATTTAAAGTACCTACTGTAGATATTAGGTTCTCCACTCGCCCCCCCCCCCTCAACTTTTCCTTCCCTTTCAAAGTCAATGTTACTTGTTTTACATATATCCCAGTTAGCACCTTGCATTCCCCATTTTAGAAGTAAAACAGGCTCCCCCTTGAGTGCCAAGTCTCCTCTGAATTAATAAATTCATTTATTAAATTCATTAGTTCATTTTCATTCAAATGCCGTAACAAGTTATTTATTTATTACAGTGTAACTTATATTTTATTTCTGGATTTTCAAACAAACCATACAATTTCAACACCAAAATTAACTTGTTAAAGTATTTGAATGAAAATGAATTTATTAATTAGTAGAGATAGTGAAATTGTGAGAATTTTTTGTTATTACAATGTTGATGGTATTTAAGGAAGAATAAGTTATGATGTTGAGAAGACATTGATATAGACAGAGTTGTTAATGAAAGGTATGAGACCAAGTACGATTGATGTAGTTGAAAAGTATGTATTACAATAGAAACATTTTTAGGTGGTATAGTAGTGAAATTATTATTTTTCACGAATTCACCTTAACTATGAATTTAAAGGCAAAGGTTTTTAGATGTTGGAACTAATTTTATATATAATGTTGTATTTATTTTAAATGCTGCAAAATGCTTCAGGCGCCATCTGGTGGAGGGGTGCTGTTTGAAATTATTATTATTATTAATTATTATCATTAAAAACAGTAATATTACACCAGTAGGGCAATGGAACTGGAACAAGTTGCCAAGAGAGATTGTGGAATCTTCTTCACTAGAAGAGGTTTTTTAAAAGTATTTGTGGGAATGGTTTTGATTTATGGGGTGGGCCATGACTCAGGTGCAAAAGTGCATGCTTTGCATGTATAACGGTCCCAAATTCAATCCCTGGCATCTCAGATTCAGAATCTCTGGTAGCACACCTGGGTGAGGCCTCTGCCTGAGAACCTAGAGAACCAGACCTGAAACCCTGCTGCCGTGTCAGGTTGTGACAATACTGGACTAAGATGGACCAAAGAATCTGCCTTTGGAGATTCTTCTGATAAGTTACATGCCCCATCTCAGAAGCCATAACTTCATTCCAAAGTTTTGAAGCCATAGTTCTAGCTGACTTTAAAAAAGAGGGAACCTTTAGAATGGCAAATCAAGTCTCTTCAAACTACACCTCTATCATCAGCCTGAATCTCCTCTTACAGGAGCATCTATAGACAACACAGCTAGTCAAGGAAACATTATTCTAGAGGAAAAATTCAGTAATTTCTGCATGTGTAATAGCAACCAGGGCGCGAAATTTCTGTTCGCCAGGTCGCCATCGGCAACTAGAAAATTAGGGCTGGCGACCTGCCCTTAATGCTGCTTGTGCTTGCTGTTAGATTTTTCTTTCCCTGTCCCCTTTAATGCGTGCAACATCGGCTGGGGGGAGGGGGGAGGAGGGAGAGCGTCAGGGTGGGGCTCTGAGCCTCCAAGACATCCAGCGCAGCATGGAGAAGAGAACGGAGGAGCACGTGGTGGGCGGTGGCGCAGCACAAAGCAAAGCAATAGTAAGCTTCCTTCTCCCGGTGCGAGGGTGGGGTGCTCTCTCCGGGAGGAAGCCACTGCGGCTCTGCATTTGTTTTTTTTTGGGGGGGGTGACGGGGCTCGCAGAGGATCTTCTCCAGGGGTGGGAAAGGAACCTTCTCCCCGTGTGCCCTCCACGCTGTGGCTCTGCATTTGTTTTTGGAGGGGGTGGGGAGGAGGGGAAGGAACCTTCTCCTGGTGTGAGGGTGGAGAACCAGGACAGGATATCTGATGATCCTTGCCCAGCCCTTTCTTGTTGGGGGGACAGGGCTGTCTTCCTATACATGCTTAACAATAACCTGTAAAAAATAAAGTCTTCTGCAACTGACTGCAAAATCTGCAGTTACAACTTACAAGTGTCTGTTTCCTTCCACCTTTTGTGGCGACCAAGAAAAAATTTTGGCTACTAGATTCGGATCTGAAATTTCATGCCCCGATAGCAACACCTTTTAAATAGGTATCTGCTTACTCAACCACCTAAGGGACTCACTGTAAAGCAATATTATGTAAGTAAAAACAATGACATATTCAAGATTGTGAGAACACAAACAAGGCTAAGAATAAATTTTACTATAAAAATACAATAATGATCATAAAAATAGAATCAACCATAAACATATATCATGTTCCCCATCAATACAATGATCACCACAGCCTGACACATTTCAGGAAATTTCCCTTCTTCAGGGGTGCAATTAAAATCTGAAATATACCAACAAAAAAAATAATATAAACAAACGAATATAAGAATGATTACAAAAATGTGCAAGAATATTTTCTGTGAACAAAAGACAACCAACCTGACAAAACAGACTCCTTAGGCTTTAAAAATTCATAAAGGAAAAAAAACCCATCCTTATATAGCCTGCTCTTAATGACCATAAGCTCTTGCAGAGATCAGTGCATATTTTCTTCTGTGATCCAAAAACAAGGATGTAGTCATTGTTATATTATAAACTAATAAACAAAATTCCCCATATGTAACAGTCTTGAACGAAGGAACAGAATATTACCTTTACAGAATATATTCTTGCACATTTTTGTAATCATTCTTGTATTTGTTTGTTTATATTATTTTTTGTTATTGGTGTATTTCAGATTTTAATTGTACCCCTGAAGAAGGGAAGTTTACCAAAATGCATCAGGCTGTGATCATCACTGTATTGATGGGGAACATTATATATGTTTATGGTTGATTTTATTTTTATGGTAATTAATTGTTATTGTATTTCTATAGTAAAATTTAATCTTAGCAGCCTTGTTTGTTCTAGGTTTGCCTTTCTTGGCTACATTGTATTCTCTGGTTTTCTCTGTAAATCTTCAAGATTGTGCCATAAAATATATAACTATAATTGACACTTCAGTAGCACATCTTACTTTATAGCCTACTTTATTCAACTAAGGAGTGGCTACAGAAGTTTGCAGCCTATATTATAGAAGCAGTTACAAATGCCCTCTACGTTTCAATTAATTTAAGATTACTTCCAAAGAAAGCTTTTGCTGTGATTAAAGGCTCTCTTATCTCTTTCAGATATCATGATTTAGTACTACTAATCATTTCTATAACTACTACTAGTCATATGCAGATTTCCCACCAAAAAGTCACAGAAAATCCATGAATAAGCCACATGGTGCTTATTTGTGACTTATAAACATGATTACTATTGGCATACTTAGGTTACCTGTGGAAGAGTTTCTTCACGTATTTTCCAGGGAACCTCTTCCACCGTCACCGCAGAATTACCACATGACAAATGTGTTCACACCTCATAAAATAAACCCATGGTGAATTACAGCAGGGCGACATAGGAAAGTATCCCCAGGGAGATCACTTAACTGCCATCTGTGTAGTTCATAAAGCGACCGGGGAGTCCTGGAAATGGACTTCACAGTTGTCACTTGTGCTGCAGGGTAAAGGAAATAGAACTAACAAGTACATCAATGGAAAATTAAGCGTGTCCATTTTTTAGTAGTCTACATTAACTAAAGAAATCTTTTAACCGGTAGTTATGGTTCCACAGATGTAGTTGAAATGATCTTTAATTATAGGATTGTTAAAAGATGCGTTGAGTTACTGGTACACCATACGCTCCACTACAAAAGAGAGAAGTCTAGAGCTTGATCACTTGCAATGATTGTGGAACAATTAACTACATTTCCATTGCTGGTAGGTGCGGCTCACAGGGTTGCAGGCTGCATAACAACGGGTGCAGAAGCCACACAAGCTGCAGAGGGCCTGATCCTCACATGGCTTTGTGGTAGCCAAGCGCAGCCACCACACTGTGAGGCCAGCACGAGGAGATGGGCAGACCATCAGCCTCACCACAGGGCAGCCGGGCTGGTGTCCAACCTCTTGCCATGGCTGAGGCAGGCCAAGGCACCGGCCTCACAAGAAGGCACCTGAACCTGCCCTGCATCCCTCCTCCAGCCATGACGTGGCCGCATACAATGGGTGTTGGTACCCACAACCCAAAGTTCCACCGTGTGGCGGGATAGAAGATGCCTGGGCACATGGACTACTATGGTTTGGGCAGCCTTACTCCATTTGGGGCAAGGCCGTTATGTGACACATCCTTGGCCTTTTTCTGAGGACATATTGCATAGCAGCCAGCTACTCACCCTGCCACGTGGCAGGGGTAAAATCTGGCGGGGGTAACATCTGGCAGCTGCCAGCCACACAATGCACTGTAGTGTGTGTGTGATCTGGCAACCCAGTCAGTTAAGGCTGTCCACAGTGTGGTAGCCTGCCCAAGGCATCTCATGTGGCTGTACCCAATCTTAATTCACATTCTACAGAGTTAACAGTGAGTTTTTCTGGGACTGTGCAGTAATTTTTGCATAAAGGCTTTTAATATGGTAAGTTGTTAGCTGCCCCGAGTTGCTGTCAGCACTAGGGTGCGGGGTTAAAACAATGAGATTTATTATTCTAAGATTTTTATGCTTAATTTTTCCCCAATTTAAAAAAAGTGTTAGAAGATATCTTACTCTTGTGAATGAATAAGCCAGACCCTTGAGGCCCCTACCAACCAGAAAATTCTACAATTTAAAATAAAAATAAAACCTGAAAAACAAAATTAGTACCTTTACAGAAAGGCTTTAACCCTGGACTGTCTCCATCACAGGGATGGGCATCTTTAAAATACTTGAGGGACACAAAATTCCACTATTCATGCTGCCGGACCGTTATAGGCTGCCCAACGCAAAAGTCCCAGAAACTGCCCGATTACTAAAATGAACGGTACCGGGTCCCCCTTTGCCCCCAAACTAGCCATGCTAATCACAGCCAGCATAACAGGTTTGCTAGCTCTTGCAATTTAATCCTGAACCTCACTATTTTAGGGCTTTTTAGAAGCCTGCAACTGTGAATCTCATAAGACAAGATCTCCCATTGAATGCACTGGGTCGCATTCTGTTCTTGGAAGTAGGAAGCAATGAGCCCATGGGCTGTCAAGTTGCCCAAGGTGGAGGATGGGTATGGGGGGGGCCGCAAGGTTTTGCAGCTTATTTTATGTGTTTAGTTTTAATGCTTTTATGGCTGTGTTAGTTTTATGGGGGGAAGTTTTTATTGTGGGGAATTATTGTACGCCACCCCTTGGCATGAGGGGCGGCTAATAAATATTTATAATAAATAAATAATAAGTCTTTCCTTTACCACTGGAGCGAGAGGAGGAACTGATGGACTCCAAGGGTGTTAAACAAGACAGCACCCACACCAGGTGGGTGTTGGCCTGCCCAGTGTTCATCCCCACCAGTCACATGGCCACCACCCACCAGACACGTAACCACCACTTACTGCATGGTCCCAAGAGCATGTAGCGCCTGCTGTGAGGGCAAACAGGCTGTGCGCCCACATGTCCATGTCCCATCAGTTAGGTCACATGCAAGTCCACCAACACCACAGAGATAGGCAAAAAGTCTAAAGCATTCCAAAAACTGACCACTTCTGACCCCCCTCTCCACTCTCACTGGTACACATATAACGTCCACCTTAAAAGCCCACTGCACCATTTTCAAACAGGCATTCTCCAAGCTCTTCCTGGTTGGCAGTACGTGCCCAACACTTGCTGTTTCCCAGCTGTTGCATTTGCAGTAACAACTTGTGCAGAATTACCATTGCCAGGGCTCAATCTGACAGCCAGGCAACAACCAGAACCACTACAACCGCTGCACAATCTCAGTTGCTCTCTGCCTACTGATACACCCGCCAACTCTGCATTCCCTGGACGGAGGAAGAGACCAAGACCTAAACTACTCTATGGGGGGCAGAAGGTCCAATATACCCTGGTGAAGTGCTACAGGAATGAAGTGGTGTTCTAGGAGATCTTGGTTCAAATGATGCTGCAGGACTGACTGACATGAACCAGCACCAGCAGTGGGCTAAAGACTTGAGGCGCAGATATAAAAGGAGATCTGGAACAACTTCACCCATTACTGCAGGAGGCAAACATCCCCCATCACAAGTTCCTCGACCGGTTCTTGTGTGGATGGAGCCATCATTGCATCCCATCTGTATGGTTACACCTTTGCAAGGTGCCAAGGTGGCTGGGGGGAGAAAAAGCCAAAATGGCAGCCGGGAAGGTGGTCGCACGAATGACAGTGGTTAATTTCTGTAGTTCTTCCCTCTTCTACAGCGATCAAGGAAGGAGTACTGCATGGCACTGGGATTCCACTGCAACACCCCACACGCACACCCGTCCCCCAGCTGCTGCATAGGCCAGGTACTCATTCCTGCTGCCCTTTGGATGGGTGGAGGTTTGAAAGTTGGTAAGTCAGGGGCTTGAAACACCAGGCATGAACATGCGTAAGCAGTCTGAACTAATGGCTTTCCTTGTTGCCTTGCGTCTGGCCAGTGCAACAGGCATGGACGGGAACCCCTGACACAAGCACCCAGGACCTGCGGATCTGCAACCAGCAGCTCAGAGAGGATTTGGCAAGGGAGCTGCTTAAGGAGACAACGCAGTGGGCAGACAAGAGCTGCGATACCATTAACAATATGGCCAGGGAGCATAAGCAGCTGCTGCAGGAAAATGCTGCAGAACACAAGGCATTTGTTGCTGAGGCCTGCCTGGACTGCGGACAGGCACTGGGTCCACCTCTGGCAGCAATTTGAGTGGTCCGACACAGTGACTGACCAGGTGAATAAGGAAATGATTGATATGGGCACAAACGCAAAGCAGCCTGTCCCAGTCCACTCAGCTCCAGAGCTCCCTGCTCGAGCATGTTGCTGCTGCTACCATGAGCATTGTTGCTCAGGGACAGGTGTCATTTCTAACTCCCCATTAGCCATTCATGCCCCCCTACATTGAACCCAACCACCCACTTTGAATACCCCTGCACTCTACCCCACCCCTCCAGAGAAAGGACCCAAACTCTCTCTGCACTATACTCACCTCAGGGAACAGTTCTTAGGCCACTTCCACCACCCCAAGCACACTTCCACCACCCCATTCCACCATCGTTCCCACATGCCTCCCGCAAACATTCCTCCACAGCCTGATCCACAGTAAGAATTGGGAAAGTGTTCCATCCCACCACCCAAATGAGCATGGTCAGCTGTCCCCAAAAGGAGCAGGCGCAAGCAGAAGTAGTTTGTTTTTTTTAAATAAAGTTCTTTAATTTTTCAGAATCCATGCTTTCCGTGCTTCTTCTGTGAAAGGAGGGAAGTCTAGGGAAGGGACCGCAGTATAGCATAGCAATAAACTGCTCTGGGAGCTAGGGTTGAAAAGAAAGGGAAAGGGGAGGCACACTGAAAACAGGAGACGAGGAGTCTTTTCTGGACATGCACTTAAGAGTGGGAAGGGCTTAAAGTAGCCCAGTTGGGGAAAGCCCAGATGCAAAGGGAACTACCATGGGAAAGCCACAGGCAAAGACCAGGTACTGGCCAGTCACAGAGTAGTCAGCTGCATGCCTGTGCCTCTGTGCTCCTATTGCCATTCCCTGATATGGCTAGCTTACAGATGCCAACAGAAGATGGAGAAGGGGGATATTTTCCAGCCCCAATGTATGGTAACACAGATGATGTACCCCTCTTTAGCAACAGGCACATGTTTGACTGGGGAGGCTTATGTGAACCAAGAGGGATTTCCAACACCACAGCAGGCAAGAAACCAATAAAACTGTGTGCTGCTACCTGCCAGTACATCACTTTGAGCTGTGGGTGCGAGAAACTGGTTTGACAACATGCAAACGCTGATTGCTTTCAATTTCTGTTTCTTTACTATAGGCGCTCACTTAAAGTATGCAATTTGCTCGATAACCTCAGCAAGTATGTGCATAGCAAAAGGTTATTTCCAGCCACCAAGTGCTGGTAGGTATAAACCCAAGTATAAACCTCCATGGATGGGTGGGGATAGCAGGCACTGAACCACCTCCCATAATCATAGCCTGAAAGGAACAGCTGGTACAGCTTCTTCTTTCCATGGTTTTCCACAGCTGTGAATCATCATAGGAGTGGGGATACTTGGAGGGAGTTGGTGGGCAGAGCCTAATAGGGTAATTCTCCACAAGCCTGCCTGTGTATTAGGTTTGTCACCTAATACAAACCTCCAATAAACCTGTGAACAGAGACTGAATGTGGGCTGCCCGAATGCACAAGAAATACACGCAGAGGACTGTTCATTTATTAGGCTCTATACACTAACCACTGGGGGGGGAGAAGGGGGGGGCGGAAGGAATGTATCGACCAAAGCTGAACTCCAGCAGGCTATCATCCTATTTGTTAACAGCGGAATTTAACCACCAGAGAAGGAGTTCACATACTTTCCTGTATGTCACACCGCTGTTTGCTAGAAGTCTGTATTCAGCAGTATAGCTCAGTAGCTACACTTTGGGCCTATCATGTGAAAAGCCCTGGGTTCTGGTCCACACTGGTTTTGTCTAATCTCTAACAGCTTATTTGGTAAACAAGGTACCAGATCATACCTCACTACCCTGTATAGCAAGGGAATAGTCTTCAAAACACAAGGGGTGACATGTATAGGAATCATTAGGTGAGAGCAAGACCCAACTCCAACCTCCTCTCCCCCACTCAATGAGCATACTCCAAGAATATGGTGGGATATTCATTTGTTCTCTCTTTCTCATCCCCTCCAGATGGATACACTTTTCTCCCCTTAGTTATGACTGGAGAATAGCAAAAGAGTTTCTTGTGGAGGGGGTCAAGTTAAAAGGAGGGGGGGGGTAACAAGATACAGCTATAGATGCAGAATGTATTTATCTAATCAGCACAGCAAGTTTTGAGTGTGTGGTCACCATGTTGGTCCCAAATGACAGAGATGCAAAGTGGCTTGAATTATATTTTTTATTGGATCAATTGTCATTAGTGGACATAAGCAAGCCTTCGGGCCACACAGGGCCCTTCCTCAGGCATGTAGCATAGCCAGTAGAAATATATAAACTGGGCAAGCATAGAGCATGTATATATCGGCATGGAATGGGTGGGAGTGGATAAAACAAGAAGGGAGGGGGACATCCTCCATTCCATGCCCATATATAACTGCTACACTTGCTCAGTTTATGTATTTCTCCTGGCTATGCTAGATGCCTAAGGAAGGACCCTGCGTGGCCCAAAAGCTTGCTTATTTCCACTACAACAGTTGGTCCAATAAAAAATACCATTCAAACCACTTTGCCTCCTTCTTGCATACAAGGCTATTCCTTTCAAACTTGGTATAAGGCAAAGGATGGTTGGTCCTGATCAAAAATGCAAAAGCCACTTTCCGAAACTGTGATTTTAAGAATATTGTTGGGCATAAGGTTGTGGGTTTTCTATGCAGGATCAGGACCTGTATGTCCAGGTTGCAATAATGTCACAGCCAAAGGAACAAGCCAGAGCAGTAAAATGAAGTTCAGCATCAGAAATCAAACCAGAAACTGAAAGTCAAAAGTCAAAGATTCAGAAGAGCGCATTGGAATCGAGCCAGATCAGTCCACAGGGTCAACAGGTCTTGGAGAGCCATGGGCAATGGGAGGGTGGCAGTGAGGTTTTAAGACTGGTGAGCAGGATGACGATTACAGGGTGAGGACTGGAGTATGGCAGGAAGATGGAACAAGTGCTGGGAACAAAGGTTAGGAACAGGGTACAGATAGAAGCAACAACAGGCACTAGGAACAGGAGGTCAACGTGTGAAAGCAGGAGTGGAGCAAGTCACAAAGTTTTGATCAAGGGGAGCACGAAAGAGAGGGCCTAGGAGCTCACAGTTATACTACCGTACAGGAACCACTCCCAAGGACACCCAGACATTAGAGAGTTCCCTAGCCAGGGCCATTCGTACATATCTAGCCAGCACTGTTAATTGACTACGGTTGTATTGATAATCCTGGGTTGGGACAATTAAGTGCTCAGACCAGCACTACACACTGCTCCCGAAAGCTCACTAGGCAAGGTTGTTCCTAGAATTGCCCTGATGGATAACTGCACTCAGAAGTGACCTGCTGTTTAGGGAATCACACCTTACGTCTGTGGGCAATCAGGCCTTTGCTGTGGGAAGCCCCTCACCGTGGAACTCGCTCCCTCCAGATGTTCATCTGAGCTCCTCCCTTGTTACTTTTAAAAAACACCTGAACACTGAACTTATTCTCCACATGGTTTTAGGATCAACTGCTGGTACCCCTCAATGTATTCCATCCTTCCTCTTTACCTACTCCTTATAAAATTGTTTGGATTTTATGCTGTTTGATACTTCTATATTTTATTTTTGTTAAGCGCTCCTAGCATCATTTGGCAGGAGTGCTATAAAAATATTTTGTATTAAAATTCAAGCTTTGAGGTTTGCAATGTAGTTTTTTATTTATCTGTTCTATAGTTAAAGCCAGAACACATCCTTTCCCCAAATGAAAATTTGACACAAATTTAATTATAGACGTACCAGTGCTTAGTTATAATAGTCAAGTTCAAGGTAGCAACCCTTATCTTCAAGGTACTCAATGGCTGTGAACAAACATCTAAAGTATCACCTGAAGCTCAGAGTCAAATGAACAACTTCACTCCAAGACACTGAAATGGTCTATAAAATAAGGATAAAATTTACCTACACAGGAAACAGCAGTTAGGAGTCAGCCACTGGAACCAAGGACCCTCTCAAACTTTACCAGTTTTCAGTCTAAACATGAGACATTGCTTTGACTTTGACAATATAATGCTTAGCAGCATGTACATTTTTTTTAAAAGAGAAAAATCAAACATCTACCTAAACAAAATACTACACTGTGCAGAGTCTTCTTCTGGTAAGGAAGAGAGAAAAAGTGACAGATATTAGTCATATTGTCTAACACACTGGAAACTACTCAAATTCTCTAGTGATGAGGGACACCTAAGCGGTTGTATAGAAGATAACTCATACCAAGTGTCTTTCAGAAAAATAATAATATTTAACTGTTTTAATTCAATGCAAAAAGCAACATAAGCTAGTTTTTCTCCATAAAAACATGTTGACTGTAGCTATTTAATTCTAATAATACAACTAAGTGTAGCTCTAATCTAAAATGATCTTTGAGACAATAGTGTTAAGTTCTACATTCATTTCATTATTTTACAAGTAAAAGTATTTTCTAAAATTTCAGCTTGGACACTTAAACACTCAAGAGCGAGGCTTGAGTCTCCTCCCTCCCTCCCCCTTGTTCACCACCACCGACAAAGAAGTCTACAGTTAGTGCTAAGAAACTCTGGAAGCTAATAGATTTTCTTTATAAGAGGAACAGAATCCCTGTTATCGTTGCTCTGATTGTTGCAAAGCAAAACATAAACACGCCTACCACTAAAACAAGAAGGTATTATTACTATTTCTATCGTGCCCGCAATGTGCCTGGTGCCAAATAGTTTTGATTATAGAGGCGGTTTTAAATGGGCATGGATGGGGGGTGGATCTGTGTGCATTCAGTGGAGTGCACACACACTTCGGGTGAGCGGGGAGCATCAGATGAGTTGAGTGGATGGTGTGTGGGTAGGAGCGCGCACACCCATGCCCCCACACAGAGCATCCCAGATTTTCTCCCCGATGTTCCATGCGTAGGTGGTGCGCAGATCATGGGATCACGTGCCCACCCACACAGTCTCCAAACTGGTGCTCGGGTGGGCACGTCCCGTTTAAAAACGGTCTGCCCTGACAGGCTTTCAGTCTAGAATGGAACAGGGGGGTGAGGTGACAAGGGGAATGAGCAAGTGTGCTGAATATTTTGTTTTTGTGTAACTACTATTTAGAGTAAAACAATTATAAATTTATAAGTTTAAGTTTAAAACTCAATTTTAGAATCACCATAAAACTTTGCAAGATGTCTCGCATGATGTGTGTCAAGCTAGCTGACGGAGCTGGAATGATTGTTGCAACACTTCATGTTCATTTTCAAGTGAAGTGCAAAAAAGCTTTCATTTCTAGCACTCTGAACTAACAGCAAGTTGTCAGAGAGATTTTCAGTAGACTTGCAATTCCCACTAGTTCATCTTCTAATCCTTCCTTATGGACTAAGAGAATTGTGGATCTATAAGCTTTAGTAATGAATTCCCATTGTAACATATAGAGGTAAAAATAAACAGATCTTTAATCCTCCATGAGAGCCAAGTTTTAACTGATAATTATTTATACTTAATGAATATAGATACTAGCCATCCACAATCAGCATAGTCTGCAAGATGCCTACACAGAACCTTACTTTACTAGGTTAACATCTATTAGTACCAATCATTGTTTTCATAAGTGGTAATTTTAAAAACTGAGAAAAGGAAAAGACAGTCAACTAAGCAGTCTTAATGTCAATAAATTAAGTAGAGGAATAGTAACAGGCCAAAATTAAGGCGTAACATTTTAGAGGGTAAAAAATTAACAGAATATTCACCTGTCCTAATTACTACAGAGTAGTGACAATTTACGCACTGGGAAATTGCTCTAATCCATGTGTTGTGCTTCCTTGTCTTCTGACCAGTTTTTCTAACCAGATCACAATAGTATAACTAATTATGGAGTGGTATGTTAATCACATACAGACTATCAGTGAAAGCAGACTTTTTTGGTAACATTAAGAATTTTACTGCTTGAAGTCATGGAATTTAGCTGACCATACAAAACTGATAAACAGCAAAAAAAAATCATTTGAAGCAGAAGAGAAAGAACTTTAAATATATACATTTTAGCAGGCAATGCTAAATCAGAATTAAAATAAAGTTCTATAGACCTTGCATACTTACACTAGTGACTGGAAGTCTTGCATTACCAGAGTTTGAAAAATAGTAACCACATGAAGTGCCATCAGGGGCACTTTTCTACTTCATTATTTACTATTCAGAATACTTCACTGTGAAGTATATTATTCACAATACTTCATTATATAGCCAGCGTGGTGTAATGACTAAGTGCACAGTACTTGGACTGGGGGGGTGTAAGTCTTGCCTTAGTTCTAGTCTCGCCTTAGCAAGAAACACTAGGCAACCTCGGGCCAGTCACATTATTCTCTCAGCCTAACCTACCTCACAGGGCTGTTGTGAGGAGTAAATGTTGTGTTAAGTTGTATGTAAAGCACTCCAAATACCATGGCAGGGGGGCGCTATATTAAAATAAAGGTTATTCATTATCATCATCATCATCATCAATAAGTAGTCCTTGGTTGAATTTACAGCCTATCTGTCAGACAGATACACATCAGCATACATCCCAATAATAAAAATACGCTCAGCACGATAGCCTGTTTCTCCCGCTTTTACTTCAGCAGAACAATATCAAGGTTTAGGGTTGCATCCATAACTGTTTATTTCAAATGCAAGGTATCACTGATGCACAAAATACGTTTAGACAAGCCCCAAGCTCAAGCAGTTGTTACTGTGGGGGGAAAGGAAGTGGAAATCCTGAGGGCCCATTATGGCACTGTCTTTGCCTTCAAGAAGCAGACTAGAGACAGCAGCAACAACTTTAGGACAATGATAAAAGTCTAGGGACCAAGAAAACGAAGGTTCAGGGAGTCCCAGGTGGCAGGAGAAACAGAGCCGTACACTCAGCATCTAACTATTCACTAGCATCCAGCCCGGCTTCCCCACTGCGCGTTAACGAGGCAGCAGCCGGCATCAATGTGGTTGCTGCCTCCACGGCCCTTCAGGGGTTATTGAAGACGAGGCCATCACAACTGCGGGGGCAGGGGCGCCACAAACACCCGGCAGCGGCGAGGGGGAAGCGGCCTCATTTCCAGACACAGACAACCCAGGAAAGCCACCTACGAGCCGTCTCTCCCGGGAGGAAAAGCTCGGGCAAGACACCTCCCATCGGGCCTGCCCCTATCCAGCCCTGGACGCCGGGCCTGGCCCCGCAGGCGCCTCCCCTACCGGCCGGCGAGACCGGGCTTCACTCACCGTTGAGCGCCGAGGCCTGAAGCGTAGCCCCCGAGGTGCCGTCTATTACTTTAATGGCACCGCGGGCGGTCACGGCCAGGATGGCGTTGAGCGCCGGGTGGTAGCAGAGGCTGCAGAGCCCTTCGGCGTCGCAGCGCAGGCAGCCGTCCCGCAGCAGCAGCCACTCGCAGGAGCCCGTACCCGACACCGGCCCGGAGCCCGCCACCCCTGCCGAGGAACAGGAGGCTCCCCCAGCCGCTGCCGCCGCCGCAGCCATTTTCTTGGCAGCAGCCACCGTGCAGGACAAGAGACCCGGGGGAGCCGCTCAGTGACAGTCCCGGGAGCCACCGCCACCAGTCACCATCCGGGTCCGGGGGAAGGGGGAAAGGGAGAGAGAGAACCGGCGTGAACAGGAAAGAACGTAATCACGCCGGAAACGACATAGCTAATGAGCCCGGCCAGGATAAGGGGAGGGAAGCAAGTATTTCTCCCCGCCCCCTCTATCACTGAACAGAGGGGGCGGGGCTTCTCTGGGTCACTCCTTTTTCCTGGGCGCCTCCGACCCTTTCCCTCCCGATATTTCGCCTCAGGAAATCGCGACAACCGTAGCACTATTTCAGCTCTATAAAGCTAACAGTCACCACCCCTTGCTACTTTCCCTTTTAACAATCTTTTCCCCTCAGTGAGCGCTTGAAGCCACCGGGCAGAGGTTAACTAAGTAGGCAGGGTCTTCTTTGCAGAAGATTTGATGGGATGGGCTCTGGTGTCTTATTTCAGTTGAGTCCCTCTGAGCGCCTGGCGCCTGAGCAATACAACTTCATGTTCTCCAAAACAATACTAACAAACCTGGTGCAGCTGTGGAGACAGCAAAGTATTTTAAAATGGCAAAAATGAGTCTTGTGACACATCTTAACAACTAACAAGAAAACGTCTTTATTTTGGCATAAGCTTTCATCAACAAGAGCTGAATTCCTCAGATACAAGGTATTTGTTATCTTGCAGATTCCAAAATCTTTGGTAGAGGCACACCTTAGATAAGAGTGATCATGATTTTATCACTGAAAATTGCTGTTCTTCTGTATTTGCCTTTTTTTTACTTTACTCAGATTCTAGCATTTTGTTCTCTAAAGCCATACTTTAAAGTCCAGAAACTTTATTTTATTTTTTTAAGCAACAAAAATATGGAATAGAACTCCAGTAACTACAGCTCTAAGAAAAACTTCAAATAGCTTATGGCTTCCAGTAAAATTGCTGGAGTTGACAACACTGAGTAAAGCAGCTAAAACAATGTAACTGCAGAACAGAGTTGCACAAATAATAGCAATAGTCTACAGGTGGTGTATAAATAGCAGCTAATTGTTGCCATCCATGCTATGCAATTTGAGCTTATGGCATCTCTTGCCATATAGTTTGGCAAGAGTACATGGATAACAGGTATATCTCGAGAACCATCAAGTTTTACCTTCAAAACTGTAAGCCAGATTCAGGTCAGTGGTGCACCAAACACATTCTCTTACCTGACTGTTGTCTCATTGTTTCCATGGGATCTTGCCTTGTAATTTCCACCTGTTTTTGTCTTTTATTTGGACTGCAAGATCTTTGGAGCAGGTATTGCAGCCTTATGTGTTCAGTACCTGGTTTAGTGAGGCCTCTCTGCTACTGGGGCTTTTAGGCACCATTCATCTGGTGCCAGCCTTTGGAATATTTACTTCTTGGACTGTCTCCTTTTCACTTAGGCTGATGTCAATACTGACAGGAAATTTGCAATGGTATGTCAGGGAGAAAGGAAATCTGGAGTTTTCTGCTTAGATCTTTTTTTCTAGTCTGTTTTTTCAAGAGTGTCCATTTTTAAAAGGCAAATCCAGAAATTCAGTTTGGCTTTCTTGGAGAAAATCTGGATATTGTGTTAAAATCACTGGATGCACCATTAAGTGTGCTAAAACAAAGCAACTGTTATGCCTATCTATTTTGCAACCCCAGGTAAAATAAACATTGCTGCCCTTCCCGTGATCATCCAGCATTTACCAAGTAGGTCCATCAAGGAAGCTCTTCCTAGCCTGAGACAAGACACACCATACCACTGCCACTTCAACGGGGTGCTATGCTACTTGCAGAGAGACTGCTAATGTGGTGTTGTAGGTGTCAGGAAGCACTCAAACATGGCTCATACTGCACCTTCTTCTGACACTAACTAGAGGCCCCCATCTTCTGGATCCCTTCAGCCCCACTCAGAGCAGCTTTGGGGAGTGGCAAAGCAGCAGCATGCTGCTCTCCAAAGAAGCCCTGTTACATCAAGCATAGACGTTAGAGGAACTGGGGCTGTAGCACTGCACCGGAAAACTCAGCAGGAATTGGAGCGTGCTAGTATTGCTATCCACAGCAACAACGCTACCCTGCAAAGCTGATCCCCTGAACAGATTACTATTAATACATATCTTTGAGAATGTAGACTACAATCAAGTTTAAATGCCACAAATCTGGGAAGTGAAAAGTTAGTTAGCTCACACCTTAACTCTGTCCTTTGCAAAAAAAATTATTTTTTTTAGTGCTAATCCTTCCCTGTATGTTAAAACTTATTGCAAGTCTATATGACTATAGAGTGAAAGCCAGGCTATGAAAGTGATAGCTAAAACTCCATAGTTTATAATAATTAATTATTATTATTATTATATAGTGCCCCTGCCATAGCACTTGGAGAACTTTACACACAACAATTTAACACAACTTTTCATACTCACAGTAATCCTGTGAGGTAGGGCAGGCTGAGAGAATATTGTGACTGGCCCAAGGTCACCCAGTGATTTCCTAATTGAACAAATATATAATTTAAGCCCTAGAATTTAATCATGGAGATTGATTTTAAGGCTGTCTTAACCAGGCTTTGGCTGGTTAGCATCATAAGTACAGCAATGTTATGTACTGCTGTTGGGCCTGAAAATTTCTTCCTTTCTCTTTAGCCTAAGATGTAACTTTGTGCCATTGTATGAACACTAAAGCTGCTTGAACCATTTTTTCTGGGGTTTCAATCTATAATGATTTTTCTGCAATTCTAGCAATTGTGGAAATACATATTTTGCTAATATTATATAAATATGTCTTATATAGCATTTAAATTTACATCCTGCTTTTCTCCTAAGACTTGGGGTGGGTTACAGCATGAATACCATATAAGAACAGAAGTACATAACATATGAAAATCCCTTACAAGCGCCTACTCCAGCCTCTATCCACACCTGCTTAATGCTTACATTCCAAATAACTGCCTTATCCCTTATGTCCCATCATGGCATCTGAGGTCAGCCAGGACCACCCTCTTGCAGGTACTGTCTGCCCGCCAACTTTCCACAAAAAGGGCACACACAGAGGTGTTCTGGGTGACTGCCCCACAGCTATGGAAATCCCTTCACTTGGAGATTCATCTAAGCCCAAGCCTGGTCATCTCTGAAAGCAATGCAAGGCTTTCTATTTGGCAGGCAGGGATAGGGTTGGGTGAGAATAAGGGTTTTTTGGGGGGTGGGGTGGGACTAGGGGGTTGGAGTGCAGTTTTCAAGGGGATTTTTAAAGATATTTTTGTATGTTGTAAGCCACCTGAGCCTTAATGGGAAGGGCAGGGTATACATTTCAATAAATAAGTAAATTGCGTCTAGATATGCTGACACTTGGGCTTTGATGAACCTCCGGGAAAGGTAGTTCCACAATACTGGGGCAGCCATCAAAAACGCCTCTCTGTACACCCTTGCCATATGAACCTGAAAGGAAGATATTACCTAAGTATATAAAAAGCATCACACTGGGTCAGAACAATGGTCCATTGAGTCCAGCATCCTGTGTCTGACAGTAGCCAATCTTGGTCACTTCAGAGAAGTACCCAACAGGTCATAATAGAGTGATCTATCCCTGCTGTTCATTCCCAGCTCCCAAGAGTCAGAGGTTACATCCCCCAACCTACTTGGCTAATACCTATTAATTAATACCTATTAATGGACCTATTCTTATCCACAGTTAAGTTGTGGACAGGTGCTGGGCTCGATGGACCACTGGCCTGACCCAGTATGACACTTTTCATGTTCTTATCCAATCCTTTTTTAAACCCAGCTATGCTACCCGCTTTGACCACCACCTCTGGCAACTAATTCCACAAGTTAATTGTGTTGCATGGAAAAAAAAATACTTTGTTTTAAATCTGTTGAGAGTTAGTTTTGTGGAGTGTCCCCTAGTTCTAGTACTACTTGAGAGGGTAAACTCCTCCTCCCCATTTACTTGTTCCACTCCATTCCTGATTTTATAAACTTTTATCATATCCCCTCTGTCATCTTTTCTCGAAGCTGAAGAGCCCTAACTTATCAAACTTTTCCTCATACGGCTGTTCCGTACTCTTGATAATTTTTGTCACTCTTCTCTGTACCTTTTCCAGCTCTATTATTATCTTTTTTGAGATGGGGCAATCAGAACTGCACATAATATATTTATTTATTTTCTTACATTTTTACCCCAGTCCTCGCACCATACAGCAACTTGGGGCAGCTAACACATTCATATAAACAAGAAACAATAAAACATCATAAATATAAAAATGCATAAAAACCATAGCAAATCCCAATCTGTATATAAAACAATTCCTACCCCACACACCCCTAACCCATCCCACCCTCCCCTGCACAACACCTGGCAGAAGAGCCAAGTTTTACATTTTTGACGGAAGGCAAGGAGACCTGGGCTGAGACAAGTCTCCACTGGGAGGGTATTCCACAGCAACGGCATGGCCACTGAGAACGCTCACTGACAATAATGCGGGACCTCAAGGAGGGCGCTCCCAGACAACTGCAGGGGCTGACCAGGGGCCCGGGTGTGAGGCAATCCTTCAGGTAAGCAGGGCCTAGGCCGTGTAGGGCTTTAAAGGTCAAAACCAGCACCTTGAATCAGGCCCAGAAGACAATAGGCAGACAGTGCAATGCTTGGAGCACCGGTTGAATGTAAGCAGGTGGGTAGCCACATTTTGACCAGCTCAAGGGCAGCCCCACGTAGAGCGCGTTGCAGTAGTCTAGCCTTGAGGTGACTAATGCATGAATGACAGTGGCAAGATTGGAGTCTGAGACATATGGACGGAACCTCCTCGCCAGGTGTAATTGGCGAAAAGTGCCCCTGGCCACAGCCAACACCTGAGAATCCAGGCGTAGCTGCGAATCCCTTATGCCTTATCCCTTATGTCCCAAGCTCCGCACAGATGGAACTAATAGAGGGGGGACACCCTTGTAACAGGGGTGCCCCCCTCTGCCAGATCACCGACCCCACCTACCAGCATCGTCTCTGTCTTGTCGGGATTGAGCTTCAATCGGCTCGACCTCATCCAGTCCCCCACAGCAGCCAAGCACCGGGATAGCAACGAGACAGCAGGGCCTGGGTCAGTTGAAAAACAAAGGGTGTTTTCAGACGTTACGAGATCACAGTCAACCACGGTCAATTCCCGGTGGTGGCTGTGATCACGGAACGTCTGTTGGGGGGAACGGATGTTCCCCCCCAGATGTTACCACGGCGTGGAATTACATTCACCACGCTAGCGGCCGAAGCAGCGGGACCGGAGGCCCTCGCGTGTTGAATGTGATTCCACGCCGGGTTGAACCCCGCTGTCACGTCTGGTCGGGTGCCACGGCCCGGGATCACCGGCAGGATCCCAGGCCGTGGCGAAGCTGGCCAGATGCAGCGGCGGATTGGCCCTGCCGCCTGCCTGTCTCCCCAGAGGGCGGGGGGCGGGGCCGTGTGGCCCCACGTTGCGCCACGCGGCCCCACCCCCTCCCGATTCCCCGCCGGGATCCCCCGGCACGTCTGTTAGGGTGTTACGGGATCATCCCAGCAGGGGATCAATACATTGATTTCGGTACAGGGCCAACTGGCCCCGTAACGTCTGAAATCACCCAAAGATACAGCTGGGTATCATCAGCATATTAGTGACAATGAACCCCCTCAGCTACGTACAACCTTCCATAGTGGTGGCATGTACACATTGAACAAGAGAGGGGACAGAATGGAACCCTGCAGAACCCCACATGGCAGGCCCACAGGGGACGACAAACAGTCCCTAGTACCACCCGCTGAGATCTACCTGCGATGTAAGACTGGAACCATTGCAATAAGGTTCTGTCAACCCCAGCCAAGTCCCACAGGTGACTCAACAGCATCTCATGGTTCACAGTAACAAAAGCCACTGATAGATCTAGCAAAACCAGCAGGGTTATATGACCTCTATCCAGCTCCACCAGGAGGTCGTCAACCCAGGCCACAAACTCTGTCTCTGTGCCATAACCCGGACAAAAGCCAGACTGCATGGGATCAAGAAAACCGATGCTATCCAAATGTGCTTGCAGCTGATGGCCCACTACCCATTCAATAGGCTGGTAACTCACCAGGGCACCAACATCAAGTGATGATTTCTTGAAGAGAAGTCAGACCACAGTTTCCTTGAGACAGTCCAGCACCCTCCCCTCCCAAAAGGAGGTGTTGATCACCCACGCCAGCACCAATGGGTGATTTCAGACATTACAAGATCACAGTGAACCACGCTGAATACCCACCTGTGGTCACTGTGCCTCGAACATCTGTTTGGCGGCCGCCAGATGTTCGCCACGGTCAATACCCACATGGGGTCATTTTCAACCACGCTTCCTGGGCTCCCCGGGGGACTTTCCCGGGAAGTGTGGTGAAAGCGATCCCCGGCGGGGACCAAAAAAAAAATCATGTCTGGTCAGACGCCGCGGCCCGGAATCACCGGCGGGATCCCGGGCCGTGGCAATTTCAGCCAGACGCTGCGGCCACATTGGCCCCGCCACCCGCCCGTCTCCCCAGAGGGCGGGGAGCGTGGAGGGGGCGGGGCCGTGCGGCCACGCATTGCGCCGCGCGGCCCTGCCCCTCCCAGATTCCCCGCCGGGATCCCCCGGCACGTCTGTTAGGGCATGACGGGGTCATCCCAGCGGGGGATGATTTGGTTGTTTCTGTACGGGGCCAAGTGGCCCCATAACGTCTGAAAACACCCACTGTCTCCCTGGTGACCTTTACCAACCAGGACAGGCATGGGTGTAAATCACAAGTTGTGGTTCGCACAGACCCAAGCACATCCGCCGCCTCGGCAGGTGTCACCGACTGAAATTCATCCCACAATTCTTGACCAGACATGGCATTCCTAACCTCTGGCTCTAACACCGTCTCTGAAATGGCAGAGTCGAAGTCGTGCTCAGTGCGAGTGATTTTATCCGCAAAGTACACTAAAAACATGTCACAGTGGCTCTTGGATGAATATGGTTCCAGGCCGAGACAGGCTGGACTGACCCAGGCCTCTCACCACCCAGAACAGCTCCACTGGACGTGACTGAGCAGATTCTATGAGGGCAGCTTCTTTGCTGCCTGCACAGCCACGGCGTAGGTCCTCAAAAATGCTCTAGGCCACAACTGATTGTCCGAAGCACAAGTCCGACAACACCATTGCTCCAATTGCCTCCCCTCATGCTTCAACTGTCCCAGGTCCACCATGAACCACGGGGACCTGCACTGACGAAACACCGTAGATTTGCCGGTGACCATAGGTTTATATAACAGCATTGTTGTTTTCTGTTTTATTCCCTAATCCTTCTGAATAAATCCTAGCATTCCGTTTGCCTTTTTGACCCCTGTGGCACACTGAGCAGAGGATTTCAATGAATTGTCCACAATGACTTCCAAGATCCTTTTCCTGAGCTGTAACCCCTAAACCAGCATCGTGTAGGTGTAGTTTGGATTATTTTCCCTATGTGCATCACCTTGCCCTTCTCAATATTGAATTTCATCTACCATAGAGACCTGTCTATAACTTATTGGTAGTACAGTGCCAGGTACGCTGCTGGTGCTATAATAATTTTGTTGCCTAGTGAGTCTTGCAAAATTCTCCTGTAATTCCTCAAACTCCTCCACGATCTTAACTACCTTGAATAACTTTGTGTCATCTGCAAATTTGCTCAACTCACTCTTTACTCCCTTTTCCAGGACATTAACAAATATATTAAGCAGCACCAGTCCCAGCACAGATGACTGGGGCACTTCCCTTCATTATGAAAACTGACCATTTATTTTATGCTTTGTTTCCTAGCCTTTAACCAGTTACTGATCCACAACAGGACACTGCCTCTTATCCCTTATCTGCATGCATGTTCGCACCCTCCAAAAATTCGATTAGGTTAGTGAGGCATGACTTCCCTTTGTGAAAACCGTGTTGGCTCTTCCCCATTATGTCATGTTTATCAATATGCCAAATAATTCTGTTCTTCACAACCGTCTCCACCATTTTGCCTGGCTTTGACATTGGGCTCACTGCAGTGTCTGTAGTTTCCAGAATTGCCTCTAAAGCCTTTTAAAAAAAATATTTGGTATTACATTCACTACCCTCCAGTTCTCAGGAACAGAAGTATATTTTACCTGCAAGAGAATGCTCTCAGCTGACTGCAGCGATCACAATGGAGCATAGGGGAGGAGTCAGTCTGTGCAAGGCCCAGGCCATTTATGGGCTAGTTTCAAGGTCAAAACCAGCACCTTGGATTATGCCCAGAAAGCTTTTTGGAAGCCAGAGTAGATTCCAACCACTGGTGTGATGTGCTCCCACGACTTCCTACTCACTTCCAAGAGGAGCTAGACCACTGCATTCCGCATCAGTGGTAGCTTCCAAACAGTCATCAAGGATTGCACACATAGCAGTAGCCTAGCCTCAAGATTGTAACAGCATGGATGTCAGTGTTGAGGTCCAAATGAGAGAGAGCCACAGTCTTCTCACTTCTCTTTATGTATTTATTAAAGTCTCATGTATAGTTTGTTTGTCAATTTAATAATATAAAAGGGCAGGTTACCGTGGCACATTTGGCTTGGTTTAACTTTTAACATGTGGCATTTTATTGTAATCATTGTTACTGAAGGATACTATAATAGGTACCCCCTAAGTTGCTGCAGGGTCAGGCCCAAGGGGGATAGGGATCAGTCCCTGTGGGGTACAATGTTAAGCAGGTAGCTGATCATTAAAGTTGTTAGCCAGCTGAGGACAATGGCTAGGGAGGATAAAAGACAGCCAGAAAGCTCAGAGGAGGCCACAAGAGAAGGGCTCAAAGAAGCCGGAGCTGGACCTGAGAAGGCGGCAGCCTTGCACCATTGGAACTGGTTAGCAGGCAAAAGCCAGGGCACTGGAAAAGCACCAAGGGAAGGGAGTGGAGGCAAACAACAAAGGAAGGGCTTACCTGAAGGGTGAGAAACGTCTGGATGAGCCAACTCTATTCCCTGGTTGTTTTTTGTTTGGCTTTTTTCCAATTTGTGGGTCTGATCCATGGATCCACTACATAGCCTCAGTGAGCCGCTACTGCTACTACTAATCATTTCTATAGCACTAGTTGTACGCAGCGCTGTACAGATACACATAAAGTCCCTGCTCCATGGAGTTTACAATCTAATCAAGACACAAAAACATAGATAACTACAAATAAGCCTTCCTACAAAGAACAGACTGCAGGATGCAGGTATTAAGTTTTTCAGTTGAAATAAGTTTATTTACTTGCTGCAGTAGCAGAAAGTAAGTTAAAGGCAGAACCACTCTCCATTATAAACAGGGGACTGCTGAAGCCCTGATATTGAGGAAACCACTTGGGCTACAGTTCTGAAAAATTATCCATGGCTTTTATTTGTGGGGACCATCATACATGCAAAATCCAAAGAAGATCCAGCCAGAAAATAAAAAATTATAACTGTTTAAAGATTGCTAGTGGTCAAAATGCACTGAGTCCCAACGATTTTGAACCGTCAATATCTCCTCTTCCTTGATGAGTTGAGCCCTGAGACTTCACAGTCTTGGAGCCCAAGATGGCCATCAAGTGCTACTGTAGTAGGATAGTACTTGATGCAGCCAAAACAAGAGTTATTAAACATTAAAAAATCAATTCTGCTGGCTCACACATGCGCAGTAGTGCCCAAGTTTCTAAGAGCCTGGTGAGATGGAGAAGCATGAAGGTGAGAAGAAGGGAGGAAGGAGAGGGACTAGATGCCACCTCCCTCCCACTCGCTCTGCTGCTACTCAAGCTCTGCACCCTTGGTCCTTGTAGGGAACCGCTTTCCCTGCTACCACCCAGGCCCCCCCCACACACAAACACACACACTTCCCTTACCCGGGGCACGGATGGCTCCGCCTCTCCACTCAGACACTGCTGCTGCTCCTCCATCTACCACCTCTCGCACGCTTGTGCGAGGAGCTGCCACTGCCACCACCACCACCATCCTCGGGAGCACCAGAGGAGAGGAGAGCAGGCAGGAGCAGACCCTCTTGAATGTTGCCACACAGGAGACTTGGGGACTTCTAAGAAGGTGCCCCCAGCCAACCGCAGCGGCCGATCTGGGACACAAGGGATGAAGCGGTTGCACAGGTATATTTGTATTCTGAAAGTAATAGCTACATTTAAACACTTGCAAATAATGCAAATTTATAGAAAAGTGGGAATTCTATTTTTAATTGTCTTAGAAGGAAATAATTGCTTTTGGTAACTACTTCAAATTACTCAGAATCCTTAAATAGTTATGTTTTCTTTGGATAATTGATAAAACATTTTGCAACCACTGCTACAGATGAGAGTGTACAAAGTAGGATCCCCTGTATGTTTTTTAGAGCTGTAGAATAAAATTTAATTGAGGCTGAAGTTGGGGGGGAAGAGAGCAAGTAATGGAGGATGAAGACTGCTGGAAATCAGTGGAAACATTGGCACTAACCTCGGGGGGGTGCTTATGGAAGAGGGGTGTGTGCACACTGAGAAATCTTTAGCTGGAAGGAGCAGGGCTCTGCCTGGATTTTTTCTCTCCAGCAAATATGGATAATGGATCTTGACAATTGGATGAGAAAGTAGCTCCAGCCCAGGAAGGCACCAGCTCTTGTCTGCTCCTATGCTCTGGAAACATGGCTGCAGTTTCTGGGACTGGCATGAAACCTGACAATCTAAAATTAGGGGTAATAGCAGATTCATTGAGGGGGGGGGGGGGAAGTGGAGAGAAATATTTCCCTTTTCCTCAAGTTTATACTCTATTTGCCAACAAGCAAAACAAGTATAGCCCCCACCCCAGGTGTGGATGACTATGTGGAGAATTCACTGAACAAGCCTTTGCATTGTTTAGGAGTGGAAGACAGAGGTGTCTGGAAAAGTCAGAGAGGCTAGATCCACCATAGTTCCCATAGCCCCATTCTGGCCTAAGCAAATATGGATAATGGATCTTAGAGCTGTTATCAGAGAACTACACCCGAATCTTTTCTCCACGTACAGTGGCCCAATACTCCACTACAACTTGCCCTTGTTACACCCAGCAGCATATATGTTGAATGGATTACAGAGAATCTTCATGGAGGCCAAAATGCTCTCCATATATATAGTTTACTGGAGGAAATGATTTTTTATGAGGGTGGGAAACTGAACTCTCCAAAGATATTCATATGAACTATACTGAAATATTCACTAGACCTACCCCCTTGGCTCCCTGTTCATTTAAAGTCCACCTAGCAGTAATTTCATTATAGCATCCATCACTCGATGTAGTACTGTATTTTCCATACTCTTACAATTACATTCTTAAGCAGGATTCACTAGAATACACGTTCCAGTAGCAGGATCTCAAATTTGGTGTGACTCCAGTAATTGCAATATCATCTCTGTAGAGAACACTGTCATCCTTCCAGTTCCCTCAGCCAGCAATCTTGGGGTCATTGTTGACTCCTCTCTTTTTCTCTGCTCACATCCAAAACACTACCAAAACTTGTCATTTCTTTCTCTATAATATTGCCAAAATCCATCCCTTCCTGTCTGACCACATTACTAAAGCCCTAATCCAGTCTCTCATCACATCCTGCTTGGAGCACCGCAACCTGCTTCACAGGTCTCCCACTGAGCCACTTATCTCCACTACAGTCTATTCAAAATTAAGTTGCAAGACTCACCTTCCTTGCACACCATTATGACCATGTAACCCCTCTCCTCAGCTCACTACGCTGGCTCCCCATCTGCTTCCGCATACAGTTCAAGCTTCTCCTACAAGTGTCTCCATTCTGCCGCTCTTCGGTACCTCTCATCTTCCACTATGCCCCTACTCGTGACTTCTGTTAATCTGGCACGATGCTCTTATATGTGCCCTTCTCCATCTCCACGCTTTGTTGCACCATATGCTTGGAACAAGCTTCCTGAGCTGGTGCATCAGGCCGTCTCCCTGTCCATATTCAAGTTCCAGCTAAAGGCCCACTTCTTCGAGACTACTTTTAAATCATGAACCCATGCCCTATTCATATCATAGCCTCCCTTGTTGATTTCAACCGTGTTAACTCAAATAAACTTACTGAATCCTGTAGTCCATTATTCATAGGAAGACTCTTATTTGTAGTTGCCTGTGTCATTGTGTCTTGATTAGATTGTAAGCTCCATGGAACAGGGACTGTCTTTGTTATGTGTATCTGTACAGTGTGGTGAATGACTAGTAGCGCTATAGAAATTAGTAGTAGTAATACTATCGTCATTTGAGGTGTTAGCAGAGGCCACTTCAGCACACCTTTCAATAAAAACAGCATTTGGAGGAGGATTAGCAGTATTCATGGCAAGTTCCCTTCTAAGAGGTTCTATCCTAGTCTAAGTGATGAGACTACCTCATCCTAGGTTCTTGTCAAAAGGCGACTTCTTCATTCCTGTTAAACAAGGTCCATCTGGCTTCCGATTTTCTTCCCAAAAAGCCACATTCTAATAAGGGGAGCAAGTACTCCATACGTTAGATGTTCATAGGATATTGCATGGTCATCTTAACAAAACCCTTCAGACGGCCCCCATTACAGTTCCTTCACAGACAGGGCTAGCTTTTACATCTCAAACAGTTTCCATGGGGGTGAAACATTGGCTATTATACCTGTACTCTTCACTGAGCCAATTCCTTCTAAAGGACATTAGGACACACAATAGCTACCTCTGCAGCAGCCTTCAGGAATTCCCTCAAGTGAAATATGTCAGAAACTTGGTCATCAATCCACTGGTTCACAAAAGCACTATGAACTAGATATTCCCACTAGAGCAGAAGTCAATTCTTGCACATTTTGAACAGATACAGCAATGTGGCTCATCTTGCTGTAAAAAGACAGGACACCCAATATGGGCAGAAGTGGAAATTAAAAGGGTAGCGACTTTAATTCTCATGTGAAACTAGCATAGAAGAGGATTCAAAGTTAGAAAGGGGCTAGGATTATAAATTTGATTACCTTCAGATTTAAAGCCCTCCAAATTTTTTGTAAATTTGATTACCTTCAGATTTCTTATAAGCTATGGTACTCACCCACTTACTGAATGTTAAGAATAAAACAAGAGACTAGCTTCATTTTCACAGTCTCTCCTTGTGGTTTGCAGTGACTATTTACTCAATTGCTATGCCCAAAGCAAGTGCTCCATCACATAGGGGAAGCAAGTGCTAGGAGAAGCCCTATTCAGCATCCCCTGACCTCTCACCCCCACATGTTCTGTATGGACAGAATGTTGCTGCAAAAACAGCCTCTTATCAAGTCTGTTCTTTGCTAGATGTAAAAGCTGCTTTAAAAAAAAAAAAAAATCTACCATATTAGGATAGAATATCAGAAGTGTCAAGAAAAAAAAAAACTTCCAGAATAACCCATGTCCCAGATACAAAAATCATCCCTCCTGGGAAATTTTGAGCCCCTGCTTTGAAGTACGGAGGCACTAGAGCTTCTTAATGAAACAAGCAAAGGCCTGTCTAACATTTTTCTCTTGACCTCATTCTTGGAAGCCATAGGTTGTTTTTAGATTAAAGATCCCGCAACGTACAAAGATTCAGCCGGAGGCATGGAAGATTTCAGCCCAAGCAGGCAAAGTCTAAAACTGGTACAAGAAACTAAAAACAGGGTGTTCTACTAGAAATGTTAGAATGTACTAACTCCTACCTTGGTGAGAACATGGAATAAAAAAGATGATCAGAATTGAGATGTTGGAATATTAGCTATATCAGCTACAAAATTTATAGGCTCAGGTTTGTTAGCCATTTTTAAAATAAAATTATTCCAATTTCAAAATATATTTTGTTCATGAATTGCTTACTTCAACCACTGATTACTCATTTATGGTATTCACTTCCAACTAGGACAGACATTTTAGAATAGAATAGTAATGGTTGCTACATTTATACTATAAATTTAAAGACTTCTGAGCTACAGTTATGCAACTTTTAGGATCTATTAACATGTTTATTAATATTGGTATGTTTTGGAGTTGATGTAATAATTTTTTTAAATATACAGCTGCAGGCAATTGACAGTTATCTACATATATATGAACCCTGTTTTGCCCTGTGCAGTGCGGGAGCTGGGGAGACCAAGGTATGGTTTGAGGGCCAATGATGGGGAACGATGACCTAGAAGCCATTTCAGCAGAGAAAGAAAGACGGAGTATAGTTATGAAATGGAACCTAGAGTGGCGAGTGCAAACACCCATATTCACTGTACACACATTTGTCAGAACAGGATCTCTCATTTTATAAGCATAATATCCTATGCAGTCATACCCATGTCCTTAGAAACAGATTTAATTGGAAAGCATTGCTTTGAAATATAGTATTTCCTCAGCAGTGTTTCTATTACATATTTTAATTGACAAGTTTGATAGTCCTAAAAATGTCCATTTTTTTTTTACACATGAAATTACATTACAGGAATGGTGATTGTATTTTGGTTCAGGGTTCAGTGAATATAAATAAGTTTTATACACATTCTGTAAACAAGTTTAATTCAAAATCTTTATAAAATACATCTTATGCTTATTTACAGACATGCCTGGTCTAAAAATACAAATTCATTAAATGCAAAGTTATAAACAACTGTTGGAACTATTCAAGAACTATTTAAGTACGTGTTTCTTTGCATAGCATATGCAAAAGGTGAAACTAGATTTTGAAGTTAAAAAGGTGCAATCTGCAAACATGTATAAAAGACTTGCCATGTTAAATGCATATACACACTGCGTATCTAACACACACCAAGTCTGAAGGAGGAACAGTTAAGAGCAGCAACACTACAGCTGTAAGAATTTTAACACAAAAAAGTTTAAAGAAATTATATTAAATCCATTTTTTAAAGGAAGCTAATATTTAGATATAAGTGATCTTAAATCCTTTAGTCATTTTTTTTTTACTTACGTTTGTAATGTCTCAAATATGAAAATGCATTGAGGTTTCTACTGCACAATGGCAGACTAAACTCAAAATCATTGGCAACCATCCTGCAAATTACTTAGTAAGTGGTTGCAGGATTGTAATGCCGATCTTTAAAGTGGATTAATGCTAGTATTCATACGTGCATTGCCACATATTTGATTTCCTTCAAGTTTAAAATACTAATTTAATCTCATTAAATACTGAAGTATAACCTTCAAATGGAAGAGCCAAGCAAATTTTAAACATATGTTCTGGAGAAAAGCCATAATAAAGTTGTACTGTCAATAAACATGCACCATTATAACAGAGCACACATACTACACATTTTCTCGAGTACCATACAGTCAGATTTTCAAGTGGTCTCTGCTGGCACAAGCCCCATCAAGTGACTTACAAAACCCAAGTCTCATTCTCAAGTTTGGGACTTAAGGCTTCTGAAAATTTTACTGATAGAGTCTTGTTTGCACTATTTATTTAGGACAAAATCCATTTATTTTTTTTCAGATGAAGTTCCACTAAAATTAATAGTTAAAGAATTGTCCATAGTACCAAAGTTATCCCATTGTTGCACTGTATTATTCCAGAAATATATATAATTTGCTATCGTAGCAAGTTATCCACTACCAATTTTAAGATAATTTAAAGCCAAAATTGGCTTCATCACTTATACCCATACAGTGAACCTATAGGTTCTCAGGAGGCTGAGAACATGAAATTTAGATTCTAAGCAACTAGCGCTACCAGTTTAAAGATATACATTTACTATCAATTTGAAGCTAATGTGCAATAGTTTGACTGCTGTGCAGCAGAGACCATTTTCCATATTACTCTGCAGTGGTTAACAATATCTGCAATTCATAAAGAGGAGCATCTTTGATAACATTTTTTTTTTTAAAAAGGTACTAAAGACTGCTAGATTTAACTTTACAAGTCAACCAAGACCTACTTGAAAATGCTATAATATGCTGACATGACTTCACTTCATGCATGTCCGCTTCAATTGGTTTTCTCCTTTGTATGGAATATTTTCAGTTTCATTAGTAGTAACTGTGACCATTTATATGGAGCATTTTTATAGAGACCCTTTTATATGGTATACATAAGTATTCAATGTTGAAGTATTAGGTTAATACTTGCTCAAAGTTACTGCAACCTGAAGGCTTCATTCAAAGCATTTGCACCACCAGAGTCCCAGGATTGGAGCACAAGGCCTTAAAATTGTTGTCTTTATACAACGGAGGAAGAGTCAGTTGTGTGTGCCATTTTACAAGAGATGGGCAGTATATTATGAAATAAGACAAGGGCAGTAAAAGTAGTATGAAACAAGGTGGTATAAAACAAATACAATGTTGGGGAAGCATTCTGTTTATTCTGTCATTTTAAAACATTGCTTTAAGAACACAAGTTTGATAGATCCTTTATTCCCTCCCACCAAAGGTGCAGTTGATAAATACGATAGACTTCAAATTATGTCAAATGTGAAATAATTTACTGATACTGCAAGTAAGTCATTTAACGATTACTGTCACGCAGTATACTTCTTGCTCTTTTGATCAGACAGAGAAACGAGAACTTGAATTCAAACACTTGGGTCTTCAAGCATTAAAACAATTACACTCTTACCCAAGGAGTATTTAAGCTACACACAGGCAAAAAATACACGTGTTTATGTACATTTTTAAAACAAACTGATCTTATAAAACCTTAGTAGCCAAATCAAAGAAATCTGAGGCAATAAATTAAATATCCATATCCTGATTCATGCAGATTATTTTGGGAACAAACAAGACTGCTTTGTAACTATATCTGCAGAATCTGCTATTCTGAACAGTCAGTGATGTTTAACAGAAAAGGAAAAAATAATTTTTAAAAATTGCACTTTGAGACCATTTCCAGTATCATCATAAATTCCCCTTCAACATAACATATTAATGTGATCCTGGTCCTTTTGGCACAGGCGATCAAGCTGTAGTTTTGCTACTCAGATTTATGAAAAACAATATTCTCATTTTTCATTAAAATATGAAGTTTTGAACAAAACCTAAAACTTTTATACAAATCTATATAGCTAGATTTAAATAATATACACATACATTTTAAGGTTCTAAAACCTTGACAACTAGGTACAAAATAGTCACTTGTTTCTCCAGCCTGTTCAACCTTCTGTTTCACAGGTTTGCACGTAAATGTGATATTGTTTCTTGCTAAATCAAACACTTTGTATCACACCCCAGTGTATAAGGACAAGAAATAAATGTATAATAAAAAGATGGGATAAATCAGGAGGGGCTTCTTGGTCTTAAATTCTTCTCCAACTAATAATGAAGCAGCACTGTATGCAGCCCAAAAGACTCCAAACAACTTTTTTTTTTTAAATAAAAAAAAGGGGGGGGGGGGAAGAAAAAAGGTAAAATATTATCAGACACAGTAAGAAATTCTTCAGATACCCACAAAAGAGAGCACTTCTAGTTAGATGTTAGAAGAAAACCCTAAAAATTCTAATGAGTTTTGGAGGTCACCCTTCAATTACTAAGTGCAAGTTCTAATACAAAACCAGTGGGCAAGTCAAACAGGCCATGTAAGGAGGATAATTGCAAACACATAACCGTTTGAATATTTGTACCATGCTATAGAATGATCCTCCATCCTCACATGCCTATGAGTCACATGAGCCAGGCAAGCCTGGTTCCCTGCGTGCCCCGTAGCAGGCAAGCACAGCTGCCACATTGGGGGGCCAGCACAGAGACCAGGGAAGACAGTCTCTCTCCTCGTCCCTGTGGGGAAGCACCACCCTCACCCACCCTTATGACTTACTTAAGGCCACCTAATAAATTCATGACAAAGACGGGATTTGAATCCTAGTCTCAAGTCCCAGTCCAACAATTTATTCAGTAGGCTAAATTGACTGCTGCTCAATGATCATTTTACATTTTCAAGCTTTGAAGTTCAAACAAAAAAAGTGTTTGTAAAATATCTATTCAAGTTTGTTTGACTTTAATCCACATTGGTTTTGATAGTTGCTGCCTATTTTTATAAAGGTTCTTATAAGAATTATCATACTATATTCACCAGTGCTCCATAGTCTGCACTAGCTACCATAACCCTTTCAGGCACAATTCAAGGTGCTGGCAGGGTTAAAGCCCTAAACAACTTGGGCCCCAGGTATCTGAAAGACTGCTCGTCGCAGCCTCTGCTGTCAGCCAGGAGCATCCTCCTGCAGGTACCATCTGCCTGTGAAGTTTCTACAGCTAGGGCACACAGAGGCGTTCTCAGTGGCTAACACATGATTATGGAACTCCCTCCCATTGGAGTTTTGTCTAAGCCCAAGGTTGGTCATCTTCCAGAAATGATGCAAAACCTTTTTATTTGGCAAGGCAGTGGCAGGCAAGGCGTTGGCAGGCAGGGAAAGGGTGGGGTGGGATTGGGTAGGGGGACTTTTTAGATGTTTTATTGATTTAAGTTGTGAGCCTTAAATGGGAAGGGCAGCATATAAATGTAAATAAGTATTCCAAAAGCAGCATTTAGACAATCTAGAACTGAGAACTTTGGCAGTGATCCTCAAGCCGCTTACTCCATAGTAGCTATTATTGAAGCATGTAGGGGTCTAACTGGGCTACTCTGGAGTTAGCAGTTTGAAGATTGGGGCCTTCACATTTATATTGTATATTTGACAGCTATTGGGTCTAGTCTGCATTTATCTGAGTGTCTCAAACAAAGATAACAATTTATAGTGTAAGGTCACAAGAATAGATCATATACCCAAACTTAACACTAGTAGTCTAGCATTGCAATGCTGTAATCTTTCAAATATATATATTATGGATTATATACCAGTTCAATAGGAACCCGACATAATGTATTGAAAAAACCTCCAGCTTACTGTACAAAAGTAATTTACTTTACTCCAGTGATTTCTTAGATCATTAAATGAAATTGTGAGCAAGAGATAATGGACCTTTCAGTAGTTTCAAAAGCCTTTCACAAGTTATTACTGATTTGCCTCATTCAGTTTGATGATAAAAATTAAGCAGAATTATTACCAGAAACACAATTCTAGTAACAGAAAAAAAAAATACCTTTTTCAAACATCACTAAACTTACTTTTATTAGTGTAGAAACAACTTCAAACGATCCAACCACCAAAAGCACAGGTGCTATCACAATGAGTGGGAGTAAAGAATATCCTATCACACCAAGAACTTGGCCATATGCAACCTGTAAATTTTAAGTCAATAATTAAAAGATTAAAAATTTCATCTAACTCAGATTTGTTAACAAATAATGGCAATTGACGTTTAAGAGTCAGTAGCTAATATCACTAATGTGTTGAGCTGAAGGTGTCAGATAAAAGGGGTTTAGGACACTTCTTAGTCATGAAAACAAGAGTTGAAACAGGTAATGTTAGACTGTATATCATCAGGACATGGGAAACTTTTGTAGTAAATATGTTCATTTTTTCCAGGAGCTTAACAGCTGAAAGTGTCTTAGGATGCTTATAAATGGCATACCACCACCGTTTTGGAAGTGTAAGTGTTCTGTGCCACTCACCCACATACAGTGCGTGACAGCACTCAATAAACAGCATGTGGGGGAGTGCCACAGGACACTTACAGCTCCAAAACAGGGCTATCGCCCATGAGCCCCCGCCTCACAACCTTAAGCCATTCCCACTCAGGAAGGAAAGAAGCAGGGCTTGTGATGAGCACAAAGCCTCCAGAGCCTCTGCACAGTGTCTGCCAGCCCTCTGCTTGGCTCCTTGGGGATTAGCGGGGCTTCAGCAGCAGCAGGGCTTGGGGCATATCAATTTCACCTGTGGTGAGTTTGCTTTGCAACTAAAGTGGTGCCATCAACGTCACCAGCCAGCTTGTTTTCCTTACAGCTCAAGATATGTCAGTTTCACAGCAGGTTTGTTTTGCAGCTGAGAGAAACCTCATTAATTTCACCAGGTGGGAAGGAGCTGAGTGGGGCTGGCAGCCCCCACCCAAACGAATGGCACACCCACTTGTTGGCCCACACACCAACACATGAGTGTGCCTTAGCCCCCACTGTTCTCCTTGATTTCCCTGGCAGGATGCCATGTGGAGACACAGGAACACATATTCCCAATCTGTGGTGGTGTAAAAAATGGCCCAGTGAACACCCACTCATGCGTAACTACCATGTTGTTTGTTTCCACCCTTAATTATTTTGCACTACCCTTTCCAGGTGACATAACTTTATCCTCAAATTCTCCAAATTTGCTGCACATCCTAGTCTCTTTCCCCCTCTGTGCTTTGTCGTAGTTCCCTCCTGGTATGTGTTTTACTAATTATTATTAGCAAGCATTTATATAGCACCAGCAATGTACCTGGCAGTTTACAAATTAATTGAATAGACACGTCCCTGCCCTAGATCTTACAATCTGCGAGACAGGGGGGAGACGAAGGAAGGGAACAGAAGGAGAGACAAGGAGTGTAACATTCACAAAGATGCGAGGTCCCAGGTGCACATGCTTGGCTTGGTTACATCAAGAATGATGGCTGGTTGGTCCATGTGGTGAGGATATGAGTACACAGACCTCAGGTAACAGATTGTACTGGATGGAGGGTATCAGTAGAAGTTAGGGGAGTGAAGCGAGGAGGCGGGAGAGCAGAGTGGAAGAAGTGGGTCTTGAGGAGGAATTTTAAGGTATGGAGGGGGCGAGGCGGATGTGGGCAGGGAGGAAGTTCCAGGCGTGGGGGGCAGCTAGGGGGAAGGGACAAAGGCAGGTTTGATCCTATGTGTTTACAACCTTGCTCTGAGTCTAGCCCCTTGTACTTTACCTTGCTCTATGCTTGTGTTCTGTGTGTGTTGTATGTATTCCCATCTTGACCCCACTATATCAACCTTGCTCTTAAATTCAGAACATATTGCCATTACCTTGATTATTATAAGATTTACCATGCCTGTTTTTATTAATGCACACAACAAGGGTTATGTTAATTATAAGAGAGTCAGTGTGGTATATTGGCTAAGTATATAGTACTTGGACCAGGATGTAGTGGGGGGACCCCAGTTCAAGTCTCACCTTAGCAGCCTTGGGCCGGTCACAATATTCACTCAGCCTAACCTACCTCACAGGGTTCTTGTAAGGATTAAAAGTTGTGTTTATTATATGTAAAGCACTCCGAGTGCCATGCCATTTTGGTGGGGGGTGATATAAAAATAAAGCTTATTATTAATTACTGAAAATATAAAGTTCTTTTGGAAAACTAGTGTACTATGCATTACTACAGCCCTTATTCCTAAAAGCTTATGCATTTATTGACATCAATGAGACTGTCCAGTCACAAGCAAACACGTGTAGAACCAGGGCCATAGTTACATTCAAGGCAGAGTCATTATCTGAACCGTAATTGTTCTTCTCAAGATCACTGTAAGAAGTCAAAAATAACTCCCCACTAGCATGCTAAGGTGATGGCGGTTCAGATAATAAGCCAACAGTGTTGTTACGATATTCAAAAGTCTTTCAAGATTTCTGGTATACCCTAGCTTTGGCAAAGTTTCACACATGATAGTTTATTGCAATTGCCAAATGTGTTACCTTCATTACATCAAACAAGCATGTATGGGCCAACAAGTGGGTATGCCATTCGTTTGGGTGGGGGCTGCCAGCCCCACTCAGCTCCTTCCCACCTGGTGAACTTAAAAATGGAAGATTCAGGGAGTATAGTATGTACGTATAGCCTACACATGGGGTGAATTTGAAAGTACCCAAGTCATTTTTATTATTATTACAGTGGAATCTGCTTAAGTCAGATTTCTGGCCCATGAAAAAAGATTCCACTATCTGAAACTCTCCTTAAGCAAATCTTAAGGAAATAGACATGGAGATGGATTTTAAAAATTGTACTCGTTTAGTAAGCACCAGGTTTGTCTCCATCTGCTGCGCCAAGCTACTCTTCACCTCCCTTCCCCCTCCCCACACACCAGAATGAAAGATTCAGGGTAGGCAAGCAGGACAGAGCTTGGGGTGAGTCTGTTCAAAGTCTGAGGTGCACTGGAAGCAGGGTGCCCACTTGTCTATAGCTTTGCCATCCCACAGTCCAAGCTGACAGGATTTCATAAACAGACAACTTCTGCCCCACTCTCTGTGAATCTGGGAGCAGAAGTAAGGGATCATTAGTTCTCCAACTCATGCAGCCTCAGTGTGAGACACAGAAGGATTTCTGCTCCATGCAAGTGAAAACCTCTGAGAGCTACTGCAATCAGCTGGTTCTGGCAAGCAATTTCTCCTCTGCTCTTGAGTATTCCCAACTCTGGAGCTTGGCACAGGGTATCTTAGCTGCAAGCAAGCCAGCTGTTTGAGGGGGTGCTTGGGAGCTTTCACTAGCAGGTGCACAGAACAGAAATTCTTCTTTGCCTGCCTGCCTCCTTCCCACCAAGAGACTGTATGACAGGCAGGCTGGAGCCAAGAGTAAGATCACCAGTTCCCTCTGCCACCAGCCCACCTGACATGCAGTCAGAAAGAGAGTGGCAAAGGAGGAATTCTGTTCTGTGCCCCTGCTAGTGAAAATCCCCAAGCATCATCACAAATAAGAGTATGGCCCACTATCAAGATCCCCTAATCCAAGCTCCAGCATGGGAGGGGGACTCTGCAAGAGGAGAGGAAGATCCATGCATGCTGATCAGTAGGTTGCGATACTGTGGAAAGCAGGGTTCACTCACACAGAGGGGGTGAGAAATCCCTTTTTAAAATCTCCTTCACTGCAAAACTACATGTCAGGCAGCTGGAAACAGAAGTTCCTGTACTCTCATCCCCGCAGACTCAGAAATTATACCATAGCCAGGAAAGAATGCTTCCTCCCTGCTTGCTCTGGCAGGGCAATTGTTTCTCCACTGATCTGCTTTCTCTGCTATCTGCATTTCCTTGCAAACCTCAAGATATCCACAATTTTAAACTTGAAAATTCAAGATATCCAATTGCAGTGTATCATACTTAGTTGTCGTCTGCCAGGGAAGAAAGAGGAAGTCAACATAACCAGAAACAAAGTTTAAATCTGAGTTGCGTGGACTCCACTGTATTTATTCAGGAAGCCTTAACAGGTTCACATAAGGTGTTCACAAATGAGACAACAGCCACCTGGAATCCAGGTTTGATCCATGCAGCCCCCAATCACTTGTTTAGCGTGTAGAGCCTAATAAAAAACTGGCAGTGCCCGGCCCGTATTTGTGCGTTCGGACAGCCCCAACTCACAGGTTTAGCATGACAAGCTTAATACAGGAGCAGGGATTCCTCCCCACCTCGCTCTGCCCACCCACCCACTTCTCAGTATCCTGCCACCAGATAACATGGAAATAAGAAGCTGTACCAGCTGTTTCATCGAAGATATAACTACAGGAGGCAGTCCAGATTCTACTATTCCCACCCACTGAGGTTCATACCTGGGTTTATACCTGCCAGCACTTGACAGCTGAAAATAATATTTTGCTATGCACAGAATGTGAAGTTTATTGAGCAAATCATGTACTTTATTTTGCACCTACAGTAAAAATTGAAAGCAGTCAGTCTTTGCATGATGTCACCACCCCGTTTCTTGCATTCACTGTTCTCAGTGGTATACTGGCAGCAGGTAACAGCACACACTTTTATTGGGCTCTCGCCCACTTGGTGTTGGACATTCCTCTCGGTTCGCATAAAACTCCCAAACATGTGCATCTTATACATCCCTCTCTAGTATCTCCTACATTGCCACGCAGTGGGGGCGGAAAACATTCCTGCTCACAAGGGTGCTCTGCACTTCTCCGAGTGTCCAAGTCTCATACGGGGCAACAAGCTCTCCATTAGTCGGTCTCATGCTCCTGTATCCCGCGTCACTTGTTTCTCCAAAGAGATTAATCTCTGCCATCTGATCAATGCACTCCCTGTGGCTCCGCAGGTGTCCTTTGCTGCCATCAGGGCAGTGATGAGAAAAACACAGCAGGGAAGGTCTAGCCTCCGTTAGTGACGGCCCTACTTCTGGCAGTGCAAAAATGTCCAGAAAACTCAATCTTATGCACATCCCACCCTTGCCTCATCTGGGGTTCCCCCTCTTCCATTCTGCTAAACTTGGAATTGCAGCAGAGTTATGCAGTGTTTGCACTCCATCATTCATACACACAACCCCAGTGTGTGCATGTGCCACCCTCTGAGCACACAGGTTGTCTCAGAGGATGGGTCTGACAGTTCTCTCTGTACATCAGGCCTCACTTAAATGTTAGCAAAGACCATGGTATCCATTGCCCCTCAACTTCTCTGGGCCCCATACTGCCACAGCACACACATTCAAAAGCCAAAGTCATTTGGCTTTCCCGGGCAAACAACCAGCAGCAATAACTTTCTACGGCATTATGACCCCTCACGCTCATAGCAAGCAAAAAACTTACTTTCAGAAGAAAATATACAAATAAATTTTAACCAATGGGCAGCTCAGCTTCCGCATACATTCCAAGCACAGCAACCTCCACTGCCTTGCAAATCCATCCACCTGTCCATTTTAACTTTCAGTGATTTCCCCCAAGCCCCAATTTATAAATTCTATGCTTCTGTGGCACTTACATCTGTAACATTTTACAGATGTGGCCTTTCCTTTCTGAGTCAGATCTCACCACTGTCATTCATGCTTTCAATCACCTCAAGACTAGATTACTGCAACGCACTCTACGTGGGGCTGCCCTTGATGACTGTACAGAAGCTGCAGCTGGTGCAGAATGCGACAAGCTCAGCTCCTTTCAAGGACAAGTCACCAGGAATACATTACACCAGTGTTCTGAAGTATGCACTGGCTACCTATAGCTTTCTGGGCACAATTCAAGGTGCTTGTTTTGACCTTTAAAGCCCTAAACAGTCTGGGTCCCATATATCTGAAAGATCGCCTGTCCTACCATGTCCTGTTGTGTCCCCTATGGTCAGCCAGGAGCCCCCTCTTGCAGGTTCCATCTGTTACCCTTGCCCATGGGATGGGGGTGCACAGGAGGCTAACGGATCCAATAAAATTCCAGAACTCTCTAGAGGATTTACCCACTGAACATCATGGCCACTCTGTTGATGCCCTGGTTGATTTGTGGTATGCTATGCTGACCCAGGACAACACAGTGGCACTCAGGAGTCCACTTCCTCTGCTGTGGCAACACAGGTCTCCCTGGCATACAGAGGGCCCAAGGCTGCTAACGTAAAAAAGCGTTAGATGAAGGCAGAGGTAGATGAAGGGCAGGTGGCACTCGACTCACACCAAAGCCAACTGACTGCAGCATAAATTGTTTCTGAAGGACTATGCCTTGGCTGTAGCAGTGGCAAAGAAAGCTTTCTTCGCTGCTGTCATACTGTCTGCAAAGTACCATCCACAGAGCTCTCCGGGTGGTGAATACTTCATTAAATCCTAGCTGTCTCCACCTGGAGACATTAGTAGCTAATACAACTACCCACTAACTAAAATAGTTCCCACTGTGATGAGTTTGCCACTTACTTTGCAGATAGTCACATGTATTTGGCACCACATGAGTGTGGCCAGTCTGGGTGAAAAGTCAGAATTCAGGTTTTGGGAGGCTTGATCTTGTCTGGTTTGCTTGCTTCAATTTGTTTTGCCCACTGATGCAGAAGCTGTACTTAGAATTGTGCAGGTGACCAGTTGTGAACTAGATCCATACCCATCCTGGCTGGTGAAAGCTATCTGGGAGAAACTGGGGCTGTTGCTGGCTGGAGTTGCCAATGCCTCCCCCTTTGGGAGAACAGGATGCCTGATGGCCTCAGAATTGCAATCATCCGGCTCCTGCTTTTTCTTAAAGTTGAGTCCCCTGCCAGCTATTTCCCCATTTAATCTTCCCTTTTTAGGGAAGGTTACTGAATGGGTGGTTGCCTCACAGCTCCAGATGCATGTCAATGCTATTGGATTCCTGGACTACTGCGATGCACTCTACATGGGGCTGCCCTTGAGGACTACTCAAAAGCTGCAGCTGGTGCAGAACACAGCAGCCCACCTTCAGTCAGAGTGGGTTGTCAGGAGTACATTACACTAATGCTCCAAAGTCTGCATTGGCTCCCAATAGCTTTCTGGTCATGGTTCAAGATGCTGGTTTTGACCTATAAAGCCCTAAACAGCTTTGGTCCCAGGTATCTGAAAGACCACCTCTTCCCTTATGTTCCATCATGGCCTCTGAGGTCATTTAGAAGCACCCTCTTGCGTGTCCATCCATGAAGTTTTCACAACAAGAGCATGCAGAGATGCCTTCTCGGTGACTGCCCCACAATTATGGAACTCTCTCCTCTTGGAAATCCGCATACGCCTGATTGTCTTGTGGAAGAGATGTAAGACCTTTTTGCTTGGCAGGCAGGGATAGGGTTAGGTAGAGTGGTTAGGGAAAACATAGATGAGTGGGAAGACTAGGGGATTTTTTTATCTGTTGTATATGTTTTTATATTTTGTAAGTCGCCCTGAGCCTATTTGGGAAGGGCAGGGTAAAAATTGGAATGAATAAACAAATTTTCCTGACTCTTCTCCTGCAGACCCAGAAGTGTTTGCAGGAGGCGTACAGGAATGATTGGTGGCAGGGAGGCATGCCTGGCCTTGGGAGTTAGGAAATGGCACATGCCCCTGAGCAATAATGCTCACAGTTGCAACAGCAACATGCTCAAGAAGCAAGCTCTGGAGTGGAATGCACTGGAGCAGGCGGCTTTGCGTCTGTGCCCAAGTCTCACACATCTCATTTGCCTTCTTCATCATGTTGTCTAAACGTTCATCCTTCTGCCAGAGGTGGGCTCAGTGCCTGTCCTCCCGTAGGTGGTCCAGGTGGGCCTCAGCAGCAAAAGGCCTTGTATTCTGCAGCATTTTGCTGCACCAGCTGCCTATGTTCCCTGGCCATGATGTTAATGGCATTACATATTTCAGCCACCTGGTCTCCCTAAGCAGCTCCTTTGGGAAATCCTCCGTGCATCACTGGTTGCGGACGCAGTAGTCCTAGCTCTGCTAGGTGCTTGTGGCAGGAGGTTCTGTCCACGCCTGTTGCACAAGCAGACCTGCATCATCAAGGCAACAAAAAAATCCATTAGTTCAGACCATCTCACTCTCCTTTCCACCCCAGTGTTTCAGTCCCCCACCTGCCTGATTTTCAGCCCTCCCCCTATCCGAAAGGAAGTGGGAATGAGTACCTGGCCTATGCAGTTGCTGTGGCAGGATCCCAGTGCCATGCATTTTCCAAGAAGCGAAGAACATACAGAAATCAACCACTGCCATTCGTGCCATCACCTTAGCTGCCATTTTGGCTTTCACCACCACCCCACACCCGTCTGCCACCCTGTTATGGTACTTTCCCACCCACTTTCCACACCTACTGCTCCTGTCACATGGAGCTGTTTCTCAGCAGATTTCCTGCTGCTCCTCCACATTCTCCTGGCTGCCTGTCAACACAGTAAACAATAAAAATAATAATTAGATAACAATAAACAGAAGCCTTTATTGTGCACATGTGTAAACATAAACACCTCAGATGCATTAACTTACCTTTCTCCTCCACCTCCACTGCCACCTCTACAAAAGGTGGCATTCAGGTCATCTGTGCCCTTGACCAGAACTTTGGGAGGCTCTCAAACAAGGGCTTTCTCTTGAGTCACAACGTCCATGTCCACCCAGGCTGGATCCAGGTTGGGTATGGGTATGGAGGAATGTCCACTGGCAGTCACGGCTTCTGTGATGGAACTGGGAGTGAGAGCAGGCAGTGGGGGAGCTATATCGACCTTGCAAAGGTTTAGCCATACAAGCGGGATGCAACAATGGCTCCATCCACTCAGAAGAACCAGTCAAGGAGTTTGTAATAGGGTGATGTTTGCCTCCCGTGACCAGAGGCAAAAATAGTTGTACCAGATCTCTTTTTATCTACACCTTAAGTCCTTGGCCCATTGCCGGCAATGGTTCATGTCCCGGGTGTAGCCCTGTTGCACCAATTGGACAGAGATCTCTTGGAACACCGCCTCATTCCTGTAGCACTTCACGAGGGCACACTGGACCTTCTGCTCCCCCCCATAGAGTGATGAAGGCCTTAGATGCTTTCTTGGTCCAGGAAATGCAGTGTGGGCAGGTGGACAGTGACAGCAATTGCATGGTAGTAGTAGCAGTGGTGGTTGTTACCTGGCTGTTGGTTTAAGCCATGGCCTTGACAATCCTCTGCAAGTCATTATGGAGAATGAAACAGCAAACATCAGGCACATCCTGCTAACCAGGAAGAGCTAGAAGAAGTGGCATGGTGGGCTTCTAAGGTGGACATTGTGTGTAAACCAGCAAGAGCAGAGACAGGAGCCAGAAGCGGTCACTCCTCAAAATGATCTAGGCTCTTTGCCCGCAACTCTAGGACACTGGTGGGCCTGTATATGCAGAGACTGCATGCAACCTAATTGATGGGATGTGGACACGTGGGGCCACGTTCGCCCACACAATAGGCTCTGCATGCTCAGGAGCCCCACTGTGAGTTGGAGCTGTGTATTTGGTGGGTCATAGCCACGTGGCCAGTGGGGGCAAACACCTAACAAACAGGCACCTGGTGTGGGCTACTGTCTCGTTTGTTAACCCCCATAGTGTTGCCATGCAGACGTAACAGTAGTGATGCATTTTTAACGTAGGTCGTTTTTAGACGAGATGCGCCCACAGAGGTTCACCCATCCCCCACTTACCTGCCCGAGTGCCTGTCTGAAGGCGGCATGGGGGGGGCACGCTCCCATTACCCATGCACTGCCCATTCATGCCCACGCACGGAGCATCGGGGGGAAATCGAGGATGCTCCGAGAGGGGGCAGGCCAAACCACGCCTGAGTAGGGACGTACACCCATTACACACCCATCACTTGCCCATCTGATTCTCCACCCCCTCACCAGACATGCATGGGCACTCCATGCAGTGCACATAAACCCGCCCCCCAGCCATGCCCCGTAAAAATAGTCTTAGTGATTGTAAGGTAACTTACAATTGTGTGGTAATTCAAACTGTGCTTTGAGAGATTAAAGCATTAAACACACTAGTCATTTTCAGTATCTTTACTTCAAGACATACAAAAGTCAATTTCACAAGAAAAAAGCTACTTACTTCTCCTCCAAGAACTCTGGCCAACAAGAATATTGTCAAAGACCCAAATATCCAGATGGTTATAATCCAAGAAACCACCTTAACAGGAATAAAAATCATGTCACTATACAAAGTGGGAGAAAAATAAAGAATGAAGGAAGAACACTTGCATCTTTCTAGGAGGATTCTAGCTGGCAAGACAACTACCCTTCCCAAGCTCTGAAATAAGGATGGGGTGGTTTTAGTGATGAATACCAAGGAGGAAAGGTGCACCTAAAGCCAATCTTTTACCCAGAGTAACTGCAGTTTTGCATTTTTAAAACCTCTAACTAAATGCCTATTTTTTCATTCCCTATGTCAATCATCTTCCCTCTTCCCAAAATAAGGCATGCATGTCAAATGCTTGTGTCTTAGTTGTAAAAAAAAATTTTAGAAGTAATAAAAGTCTAACATTTATAAACAGGAAAGTGGAAAGTTTTAATTACAAGAATAATTCATCTATATTAGTCAATCATCCAATATTCCAGCCCCCATGTATTCTGCATTTTCACGATTGGTAGCAAAGATGGAAATGCAGAATACACAGGGCCCTACCAATATCTTATTTGTCTCCAAACAAGCCATTTTTAAATAGTAATTTATTTTGCATGACATGTGCCTGTATGTGGGGGGTGAAAAGGAAAGTAAAAACATCTTCTATTTGTTAGAATTATAGTACTAGTACTAAGTGTCATTTGCTGTTTTAGCACTATCAAGCAGTATCTATTAGAACTTTAGTGAGCTTTGAAAGCCTATCTAACTTTCAAATATCATTTCACAGATGACATCACAAGTTGCCAGTGCTCCCTTTTCTGAATGTTTGGAGAGGAAAACATTTTTGCCATAACTAGTCTTGCAGGTGTTGTTCAACTTAAATGTAAAATAATGCAGAAGAGACCAATCTATGAAAGCAATGAATCTGTAACTGAACAGTCTAGTCTTTTTGCAAGCAAGATGCAAGACTCCCATTCAAATAGAAGGGGCTACCTACTATAGTATGAACATGATCAATACCATTTAGGTCCCAGTATTCAGCTCATAATTATCTTTTTAGAAAGAAGCACCACACCTACCTTGAATTGTCCATATAATGAAATCATTGAAAAGAAGAGGACAACTGCCAGAGGGCCCCAGAAGTCCGGGTTATCTCTCACCACTTGTCTGTTAAACCCAAGAGATGGCATTGGCATCAGCACACAACGAATTTTGTAGTAGATATCCTTCAGATCAATGTCCAGTTCCTCCCTATAGTTGTAAAAATAAAAGCTTTATGACATCAATGCAGGAAAAGCGTAAACTAGGAAGAAAAATTAACCTCCGAGCATGCTAATTAAGCAACAAGGGGTGCGTGTGTTCACAGTCAATGCTTCCAGAGTTGAGCATTTTGAAGATCTGTGCTGCATATTGGCATCTGACCTCATCATCATCTTTGTGAGAAACACGATTCTTGAAGCTTAAATTTCTTCAGGATACTTGTAACACTTAAATATCTTGCCAAAATTAATGCAAATTAAAATAAATCTTCAATTTATATCCTGCTCTTATCCAAAGGGTCAGGACAGCTCACAACACAAAACCCATTATATACAATCCAAGAACTCCAACCCTCCACATCCTATTCCATCCCACCTCTCGCACAGGCAAGTCCCCTCCCTACCTAAACTTCCAATTCAGGCCAAACTCCTACTCACTCCTGCTCCCTTGGCTCTCACCCAGGGCAGTCATGGGGTGAGCACATAGTGGTGCAATCTTCCGATCCTTCAAAAAAATTCACTCTTGAACCCCCATCCTATCACCTGATCTCATTCCCCCACCCCGCCTTTGCTGTCAAACTTCTTGAATGGGCAGCCTACATTTGATGTCTTAACTGTCTCTCCTCCCATTCTTCCCTTGATCCCCTTCAATCTGGCTTCTGTCCTCTCCATTCTGAGACAACTCATTTGAATTACCAATGACCTCACAGCCAAAGGCCTCTACTCCATCCTCATCCTGTTTGACCTCTCTTCTGCCTTTGATGCCATCAGCCACACCACTTTCTTCATTCTCTTCACACCCTCAGTTTCCAGCACACAGTTTTCAGTGGATACTCCTCTCCCCTCTCCACAGCTCCTTCAATGGGTGAACACAGACATGATGCTAACGCCACTTTACCATTTCATATGCATGTTGCAGGGCTGCATAGGGCACTAATACAGCCCTGCAATATGCATAAGAAATGTTAAAATAGTATTAAAGCGGAGTTAGTGTCATGTCTGTTTTCACCCAATGTCTCTTACTAGTACCTCCCTCCACCTCCCTTCCCCTCTTAGAGCGCCAAGTGCTTTGCCTTTTGTTTTCATCTCCCTTTACACAATATCCCAAGACTGGGTAAGCTCATAAAATCCCAGGGCTTGAAGTTCACTGTATGCCGATGATCCACATCTCTCTATCTTTCTACCCAAACCCCACTCCATCTAGCCTACCATCACTAACTGCCTCTGACATCTTTATTTTGAGGTCTCACCACTGACTCAAGCTTAACACATCCAGGCTGAAGATGATTTCAGTCTTATCTCCACGATGTCACCATTCAGCCCATCCCCCAGGCACCCAGCCTAGGACTCATCTTTGACTCCCTTCTCCCCACCCATCTCCTTTGCACCTCATTATTCTGTCTGTTGCTAAGGCCTGTCGCTTCTCCTCTCATAACATCGCTAAAACCCAGCCCTCCCTTACCACTTCCAAGACTCTAGTTATCTCTCGCCTGGACTCTACTGCAACCTCTTTCTTATTGGCCTTCCCTGCTTTCTTCTTGTCCCTTTCACTTCTGTTCGACCCTCCACTGCCAATGCTCATTCATCTTGTCCACTGCTTTAGGCATATTCAACTTCTTCTCTACTCCCTCCATTGGCTCCCTCTCCCCCTCACACCTAGCACAAACTCCTTGTCTTCACCTTAAGTCTCTTTGTGGCCTTGCTCCTTCCTATCTTTCTGCCCTAACTTCTTCCTATGTTCCCACCCAGGAAATTCACTGCTTCTCTGCTACCACCTTTTCCTGTTCCAGCATCTGCTGCTCCACTAATCTACCAATACCCCTTCACACATGCTGTCCCCTACACCTGGAAATCCATCTCCGAGCACCCTCTCTCTTCTGACTTTCATATCCCTCCTAAAACCTACCTCTTCTGTCAGGCTTTCCTTTGCTCCTCACCCTCACGAATTGCTAGCTTATGCTTCTCCTTTACCGTCATATTCTTCAGGAGTCCTTTCTACCTGTTGTAACTAAGCTGAACACATGCACCAACAACTTATAGAATATACCCATCTCTTCCTATGTGCCTCTCCTTTGTCCATCTTAGATTCTAAGCCTCTCGGGACAGGAACTGCTATAATCCAAGTCAAAGTTGATGGTTTTCTATTAAGGCCAAGTGTTATATGCTTTGTTTGATAAGTTTCCCAAACTAGTTTGTGCCAATAGGCCTTACTCTTGCTGGAAATCAGTCTGCAGCTGACAAATAAGAGCGGATAAATCCAGCAAAGGATGTTAGCTGCTCCCATGCCTTTTTGACTCCACATCAAAGACACACACACACAATTGGCTATTTTGGCCAACAATGGGAAGGATTCTCCAGCATTTTAAAGCCACAAAGAGTAATGCAAGAAGCCAAAGGAGAGTTCTCCCTGCACAGGAAGACTTCCAGTTGCTTTAGGTTTGGGAGGAGACAAGTCCACCATCTCCTATCCCACCTGCCTCCCTGTCCCCCAATTCAAGGGACATTCTGGAAGGAAGGAAGGAAGAGTAAAAGAAGGAGGGAAAGGTTTGAGCAGACCTATAAACTCCTTTACTGGCATAAAAATTCCTGAGGGTTTTTAAAAACTAGTGGTGACAACTAGGGTGTTCCTGTGCAGTTTTAGTTTGTGCAGGGGCGTATAGCCATTTTCACCATCTTTTGGGACTACATTCAAATGCAACTCATGTGTGGAGTAGTACCAAAACCTCTCTTAATGTCTACTTATGTCCATGGGTTTAATTGCGATTAGGGAAGTTAGCACCCTAATCCTGCACTTCCCATGGGACTTCTCACGTACGTACGTGCTTGGCATGAGCAGGATTAACTAACTTCGCCTACTGGAGAAATGTCAGACTCCGTCCTCGGAGGTGTTGAGGAGCAGGACTAGAGTGCTTAGCAGAGTTGCCACATATCTGAAAGACCACCTCCTCCTCCATGTCCCCTCACAAACAAAGGGGTCAGCTGGGAGCATCCTCTTGCATGTACCATCAGCTTGTCAAATAGGCACAATATGGGCCCACAGAGAGGCATTCTCAGGTACCATTTGCAACTTTGGAACTAACTCCCCCTGGAGGCTTGTCTGAGCCTGCTCATCTTCTGGTGACAATGCGAGACATTTTTATTCGGCCAGACATTTGACAAGCAGGAATAAGGGTTTCTAATTAGTTTTATTTTTTCTGTTTTTTATTTTGTGTCTTATAACCCACCCTGAATCCTCAAGATAGGGCAGGATAATAAATTCAAATAAGTGATCCCAGCTTAGATATAGACCCTTTCCCCATAAAACTTGAATAAGTCTAGTGATACAAGTGACCAGCTCTCTTCTACAAATTAGTATTTGTTATTGCAGCTGTTAAAGCAGTTTTTGTATCTGAGTTCTACAGCCTAGGATTCTGTTCTATCTATCTAGGTTCTGTATTGCACTTGCAATATTTGAACACAAATATACTGAAGCAAAACACACAAAGAAAGCTTCTTTTCCTCTTCATCAAGCAGCCAGCCTAAAATCCAAGAGCACGGTGTTTATGTTGTGGCAAGGTTAAGCAAAAGTACTATTTCATTTTTAGGCTGCTTCTGTTCTGGAAGTAAGTTCAACAGTCATGTGCCTGCCATTCATTCGGTAGCTATCACCACATCTGTCAAAGAGTGTAATTGTAACAGAATGCAGAAATTGCAAGTGAAGGTTAAAGGATGGTCACATCCTATGGACATCTTTAAAAGCAAGAACTAAATACTGACCCCAACCCCTAGTTCAGACAGTCACTGTGGAAGTAGAACACTTGAGTAATGTGCTCCTTGGCACCAGCTTGTTTTGAAGCCTCTGTAGCATTACGGTTAGGAATTTAATGGGGGCTAGACAAGATGTCCATTGATGACGCCCTCTCCCAACCCTAAAATTCTATCAATTTCGTTTCCACATAGTATACTACAATAATTAAACCAGTAGGAAACTGCAGAGGTGCAGCCCCAGCACAGAGCACTCTCAAGAAGCTGGCTGACCACCATTGTGCAACAGGCAGCAGGCTGCATGCCATGTAAGTTCAGGGCAGCCTCTGGCGTGCAGAAATGGGTTGCTGGTTGTAGGTTCCCCACTGTTGGCCTAATCTAATATTTTAGTTCTTTAATAAGACTAAGTCTTGGTCTCCAAAGACAGGCATAGCTTCACCATCTGCATTTGCAAAGTAAAGAATCTGAGAGGAGATTTTAGGTTAGCTGTGAGTCAGTGGCATAGTTAAGACTTCAGACCTCTTGCTTCACAATACCCTGTCCATTGGACCTCAGACCTTCTCTTCTCCTCAAAAAAAACCTTTACAAGACGGAGGAAAAGCCCTTTTGTCTTGAATAGCTGGCTGTTCACAATAACAATTAAGAATGGAGGTGAAAGAATTGTGTATGTTTAAAACAATTTAAACATGTTCAAGATTCATTAGCCTTAGCCTGTCAGTCTACAAGTCTAAAGTAGATGAATTATTCTCTAGCATTTCAATTTGTATAAAATCAAGGAGCCACAATTAAGCCAGAAGAGCAGAAACCTCTATTAGCAGAATGCATGCCCTGGTCTCTCAATAATATCGTGACGATCACCACTGTAATAGGACACAGTGAACACTACCAATTACATGACACTTTATAAATCAGATTTTCAGCATAGTAACTATGCTTATTCACCACACACAAAAGGAGACTAGAACACATTTTTTAAGATAAAAAACAACATAGGCTTAAAGACAGCAGAGAGAGCATGATGGGGCTGAAGCTAGTGCTGTTACACAAGTTTCATTTCCTCTACCCTCCCCACCCAAAAAAATAAAACCTGATTATAAGAGAGGAAAATATAACAAATGGTGACAATCCTTATTACATCAAAGTAGAAAGACAGATTTAAGCAATTTATCATACTCTCACCCACAAAGCAGGTCTAATAAAAGATATCAGAGCTACCATGTTTCCATTTCTTACATTTGGGTCCAATAGAGCAACCACAAACTCTAAGCAGAAGAAAAAAAGCTTATTTCTAAACACAGAATGAAGTTAGATATCCAGAAGGAATTTTTACATACAGGAGTGGTTTGTTATCTTCAGGGTCATCATCTTCTACTTCCAAAAGCCAGCCATACCCCCTCTGTCTCAGGAATGTAGTAGCAGTAGACTCTTTGATATACTCTCCACCTCCTCCAAGGTTTAGCTTGACATCTGGGGATGCTATAGAGCCACTGAGATCTTGGAACAAAAGAGGAAACCACACACACGTTCATTCCTTAAAAGTCAGTCTTGCTCATTCCACTGGCCGTGTAGATCTGTATAAGCTACTTGCTATCTATGCAGTACTTAATACTGTGGGATATTTAGTTATTGAAACAGACACTCCAATTATACATCTTTTTAGTGTAAATAGATACTACATGCAAAACCTACAATCATAGACCATTTTTACATGAGATGGTCCCACTCATGCCCACAGATCCGCTGCGTGGGCAGAGTGGGTGCTGCCCGTGTGCATGCCGCAGCCAATGAGTGGGGGTGCATGTGCATTCTCATGACCCACACATTCCCACGCACACCCACTAGCGGAGCAACCAGTGAAACGGAAGTTGCTCCGTGAGTGGGGATGCGGGGGTGTGTGTGTGTCGAAGTACACTGCCCCCACGCACACTGCCACAGCATACACCAGTCCCGCCCACATTGCGGCTCATATAAAAACAGCCATAATTATATCTATTAAAGGTTTAGGTAAAAAGTATCCAATTTCTATCTGAATATTTGATGGTTTGGGTTTCTGTTTATGTTATGCTGTGTAACGTTTCAAAAGGGTACATCTGTTAAGGCACGGTGGCAACATTTGTTTTAACACTTCCAGACTACTGCTCCCCACTTTCCTTAGCAACCATCTTCACTATTCCATATATTTTTCCCGTTTGACGCACAAGAGAATGCAGCAATGCTGCAGAAAAGAGCAGAGCAAAGATTTTTTTCTTCTTTTTTCTCTTTTTTTTGTATTTCAGCTTCCAAAATGAAGCTTCCCAATAGTTTTAGCTAAACTTTACTTTGCATCCAATGAAACAGACTAGAGATGGAGTAGCAGATCAAAGAGGAAAAGGTGAAAAACAAGTGCGAGTGGAAGGTCAAGCTGGAGGAAGCCCATTCTAGTCTGTGTTTAAAGTCATTTACATTTTTAATATAGGGAGACAGACAAAAACTAAATGAATAACCCTCACTGAGGAAGCAGTAGTTTTGTCTGAAGTATAATGCGAGTATACTGTACAAGACATTGTGACCAAGGACTCTGGCCTCGAGTTAAACGCAGCCCCCATTTGCTTCATCAGAGGCCCTTTCTACATAAGACACACCCACGCAGGTCCACTGCATGGACATGAGTGCCTCCCGTGGGAATGCCACAGTGGATGTGTGGGTGGACATGTGTGTTCCCATTACCCACGCATGGAGCAACTGGCCAAAACAGCAGTTGCTCCGTGCATGAAGGTAGGTGTGTATCTGTGTACGCATGCGCACCCCCCACCCCCGCACCAATGCACACACTGATCTCTGCCGCCGCTGTGGCCTGCTTAAAAAGGGCCAAAGATGTCATCCTTCAAAATCATCATTTGTTTTCTTTTGCCACTTCTCTCCATAACTTTTCTACACCATTTTTGGCCTTGATTTTCTCTTATTGTACTGGTTCACCAACCCACCTACGTCTCAGCATTAAACTCTTTCTGAAGGATGTTTCTACAAAACTAACAAGTAGAGAGTAAATAAGACTAAAAGTTTGTTTGGAGGTTTCCCTCCCCTCTTCCTCTTTTTTTGACCTATGCTGAGCTGCCATATAGGTACCAAATCTTATGCAAGCAGAATTGACATGCACAAAGAGTAGCATATTACCTCCTCCTGGAAGATCCAGCTACCCCACTTACTTTCTATATCTTACTTTCTATATCAGCAGAGGAGCACAGTGCACTTTAATAGTAAAGAAGAGCCCTGTACTTGGCAATCCCATCCCCCGAGAAATGCTACTGTTGTGAAAAACAGCAATATTGTTCCATCTTTTTCCAGAATACTGATCGTGCAAGATACTTTATTGTTTGTTCCTTTCATATGGAAAGAGAAGGAAATAATTTTAAAGAGAAAAACTACAAACGTTAGGGTGCAGAAAGGCATGAATGTATATACATAAAATAGCTTTCAGTTTTAAATCGGCTAAGCTTTTTCAAGTAGGTTTTGTCCCTTGGAATTATATATCTGTATATGAAATACATAGTGGATGTCAGTATGTAAAATATAATTGTGTCTTCAGAAGATAGGATCCCAGCTATAACAGAAGTAGAACTCTTTTAAGCTGCCTTTAGACTGCACAAGAATAAGCATCCCAAGACCAGCCCACAGCCAAACTCTGCACCTCAAAGGGTACAGTTTAGAGTCTCCTTACAGTTTAGAGTGGAAAGTCCTTCATTTCATTTTGGTATTAAACATACTGGTGCCAAAAGTGGAAAGCCTACACATTTTGCACAAAGCTTTTAAGTTCAGGCTTAGGTAAAGAATGCAGTCAATCAGCTTGTGCAGGATCTTCTAGTATACCACAGGTTCCCAGGCAGTCAGTATCCCATGTAGGAGTCCACCATCAATGGGGTCATGATCCCAACTGATAGTTTGCATGCTTTTGTTGCTGTCTGAAATCATACAAATCTAGACTTAAAATGGGGGCATTCAGACAAAAAGTCTGGGAAACACTGTAGTAGAGGATTCAGATATGCCAGGAAAAGTTTAGCTCAGGATTAGAGACTGCATGTTTGCACAACTCTGTCTTTTCAGGACCAAAGCTGTAAAGGAAGGAGAAAAGCTCCTGTGCTGGGTGGAGAAAGTTGCATGATGCTGAGCAACATTTGAGAGTCTGCCCTCAATCTGATGGCACCAGTTCCGATCACCTGCATCACAGGGGGGGTGTTTCAGACAAGCACCGCCTGCAACACAGAGTGTTTTCCCTACCCAGTACCCACCGTGTTTGTATGAAAAACCCACTGGCAACCAACGTATACTGGGTTTGGTACTGTGCTTGTCTGAAAACACCAAATGCTGAATACTATGGAGATATGCTGTCAGGGAGTGAAGTACCGCATTATTAGTAAAAATCTTAGCAAAGTGAAGAACCTATCAGCAAGCCTGGCAGAAAGTTATAGAGCAGGGGTGGGCCCTGGGGCCAAATGCAGGCATGGCAAGTTTTTATGTGTCCCCTTTCCATTTCTTGGACCTGACCCCTGGATCCAGTTCAAACACCAACTGAAAATCCAGCCCAGCCTCCTGCCACTGGAATCACAGCAGACACAGGTTAATCGTGTCAAAAAAAAACCATGCACACAAGTGGGACTTCATGTGACTCCCCTGCTGTGATTTCAGCTTGTGGCAGTTCCCCCACTCCCTGTCTTGTGTTTGACAAATTTCTCAGTACCTAGTTTTCCTTGCAAAGGGTAACTTGCTTCTGACAAACCTCTCACGGGCAAGAGGCCTCCCACAGCTGGTTGGAAGAATTCTATTCTGAGCAGACTATTTCTAATAGGAGATTCCTGCCTCTCACCCACACCCCCCCCCTCCCAAAACTAGAAATCCACCAGATGTCTCCTACCACAAAGACTCATGTCAGATCCAGGTGTTTGCTTCTGAACATCGAGGCCTAATATGGCTCCTCATGGAGAAGTACTAGGAACACGTTTGTGACTGTCAAAACACAACATTTGGCAGCATGATCCAAGCTGTCATCTGCTTATCCTTTCTGGTAGAAAGGGTAAGCAGATCAGACTGGTGATGATTTGGTCCTTTGGTAGACAGAAATTATACAAGTTGCGTTATATATAACAGGACTCCTGCATACCTGCTGATAACAAGTTGGGACATTGTGTAGTTTATCATGAGCACTAAAATCCTGGTGTTGTAGATCAAATGAACAGTGCTTGACAGAAGACCAAACATGGAAGAGCAAGGAAAGCAATCCACCAGCCACCACTAGAGAAGCTCTGACAAGTTACCCTTTGTCAGGAAGACTAGGTACTGAGAACTTTTTTAAACCCTCTTGTGATAGGTACGTGCAATATATATTATATATATATAATTATTATTATTATTATTTTTTAAAGTCTAGGATCTTTTGGTTCCTGATGTTGAGAGACAAAAGGACCCTAACACAGTAAGCACCAACCTCACCTATGGACAGCAAGCAGTCAACATAAAACCTTTTAGGACACAAACCTATTTCTTCCTGCCTTGAAAAGAGTATAAAAGGGATGAGACAGGCTGAGATAACAGAATAGTATTCCAGACCAGGCACAAGTCAGGGTTTTTGTGCCTATCTACTGATCCATAAACAGTAATTGGAAACACACAGATCATTAATGCTCCTTTGGTAATGTCTTTTGTTGTACAGGTAAGGGATGGGGAGTTACAAGAACCATAACCAGTCAAAATACAGGTGCAGTAAGATTGCTTTATTAACACACAAATGCAAGTGTCAGGAAACTGAAGTGGAATCTGGCTTCTTGGCAACAATGTCAGTCATTTAGCTAAAGTCTAGCCTAGTGAGATGGTAGAAGGCCCTGTACCGAGACTCACTCCCAGATTCTTACCGGTCATTATATAACTACCATGCATAGAAATTGCAGCCCTATGTTACAGCCAGGGAGGAACATGACATTTAAGACCATGATTCCATCCTAAATAGGGCACCACCCAAACTGCAAATAGAGTAGCACTGGGGCACACAATTACAGGAGGGTTTGCAGTGCACAAGTTTCCACTCTTGAAGTAGACCAGCAACTAAATCCTGAAGGGCACAACCCACAAACAATTTACTCTGAAGGGTTTCAAAAGGGCTATAGAGGAGTTAGTGGCTTGAGGATCGCAGCCAAAAGCAATTACAGGGGAATGGCTGAGATTACCGTGTGGAAGGGGATCAGTTCTTCCCCTTCTATCAACACGCAGAAACCTTTGCCACGCAGGCGTGGGCGTAGCCCCAGCCCCAGCCCCAGGGCTCGGTGGCTGGAGAACAAGGTACGTACGGCCCACCTCGAATGCCCCTGGCACCAAGAAGCCCCAGACTTCAGCGGCACCATCCGCCCCGGGCCGGGCAGCAGTGACCGCCCTTCCCCCACAGTAACGTGGGTATCGGAGGCAGCTTCGCTCTCACCTTCGGCGTCGGCCGAGGAGACGAAGGTAAAGTCCCCGTTGCTGGGCGCATACAGAGGCGGCGGCGGTTGCTGGGTGCCCGGAGGCTGCATCTCCCCGCCCGCTCGCGGCCTACAAGGCCACGAAGTCCGGGCGGCGGCGAAGGCGCGACCGAGAGAGGGGAGGAAGCTGGACCTCGGGTCTTCTTGGTTCAGGAAAGCGCCAGCAACTGCCCAGCCACCACGATAGGCCCTCCAGACAGGGCAACAACAGTGACAACACCCCTCCGATTGGGCGCTGTAATACTGTACCGGATTGGTTGCCCCACAGACAGCTTTGGTTGGCTCCCCCACCTTAATTCAGCGTGCTACTTCATTGGCCAAAAAGTAAATCTCCTCTTCATTGGTGGAGTCGGCTGTTGTGAGAAGGAAGCATTATGTGATTGGGTGTCTTCCATTTGCCCCTCCTCCATCTCTTTACACGGTTGCCTCGAGCTGTCACAGATTCCAGCCCTTCCCTGCCTCCAAGCCTGCCTTCCCCTCTGCCTGTCAGGGATTCCAGATGCTACCCCGCAGGATAGACACCTCCATAGCGCCCTAGACTCCCACAAGACAGACACCCTCTCAGCTCCTACAGGGTTCCTGTAGGATCGACACACACGCACCCCCCTCCTACCAGCTCTCGAGCCCACAGGACAGACACCCTCCACACACACCAACTCCCCGGCCCATTCCATCCTAGCTACGCTCTGCAACAGTTCCACAGCCCCAGAAGTCAGACACCTCTGCAGTTTCATAGAGCTGCACAAGGCATCATACACCTTTACAGCTCCATGAAGCTGTACTTTGCAGCTTCATAAAGCACAGACGCACGCCCTACAGCCCATAGAGCTCCACAGCAGGACAGATGACTGCAACGTGATCTGGTAATCCTACTTCCTTCCCCTTTCACAGCCATGCCAGCCCCAAATGTTAAAAAATCATGAGCACGGCTTTGAAAAATCTTGTGTTTTTAAGTCAACAATACATTTTGGATCAAGCTTTTCTTGCAACCACAGGGGCTAGCAATTCAAGGTTTAAGTCTGAACCTACTTAATAGCACAAGTCCCATTGACTTTAATCCCATTGACTTTAATTCAAGGTTTAAGTCTGAACCTACTTAATAGCACAAGTCCCATTGACTTTAATGGGTGAAGATCACAGCTTTGTTTTTAAGAATGAGATCTGGCAGGATACCACAGCACAGCTAGTTAGTATGCAAAAGAGTGCCATTGATGTTCATGGGACTCACACATGTGCCATCTGCTAGCGTGCATGCTATAATGAAGGGGTTGCACTGAAAAATGAATAATTTGCACATAATTCCATAATCTGGGTCTTATGGGTAAAACCTCACTTAATGCAAGATTCACTACAGACAGCTTCAATGCCAATTTGAGATACTGGTCATCAATTCAGTCAATGAAATCACTGGATTCTGTTTCCCCATGGACTCATTTAAGGGTTACCCACTTGAAATGCTAAAAAATCTCTAGCCACATCCTTATAAATCACATTTTACATTTGTAGATTATTATAGGGGCACGGTCATGGCCCTGTAGTTAAGGCGGTAGCAAACTCTCATTGAACAGCGCCTATGCTGTTCAGTGGGAGTCAGTAGAGCAAAAACTTCCGGTTGGCAACACGTGTTCTATGATTACAAACAATGAAGGGGAGTATAGGGGCAGGGTGGGAGCTGAATGTGTGTGGGGGGGTCCCCATCCCTCACCTGCATCTGCCTGCTAGTAGTGCTGCAGTAGCAGCAGTGGGACACCAATCAGACTGGGAGATAAAGCTGTTTGTTTACAAACAACTCCTCCCCATGTGAGTGATCAGAAGACTGTTGCCTTGTAAAGAAGGTTCTTCGAGATGGCTCCTGTCATGCTCACAAGTGGGTTGTGCATGCTCACCATATTCAAATAATAGATGACGTGATGGTCTCGAGATCCTCTAGTATAAAAAGCACTCTTCCCCTCTGACAGTTCCTTCCAATCCCTTCTAGGAATATAAGAAAAAAATTCCATGCTGGACTGGAAGGGTGGGTGTTGTGAGAATGTTTGGAGCCATCTTGAAGAACCTTGTTTACAAGGCAGCAACCTTCTGTTCTTCTTCGAGTGGCTCCTCACAGGCTGTTTTTACACAGCTCTGCCGGGTGGTGGGTCCGTGGGCATGCCGTTGCATGGGTGGGGGATGCACACGGCAGCCCACACATCCCCACTCACCCCCCCATTCATCCACACCCACGGAGCAACCGCCGTTTTCCCCAGTTGCTCCATGCATGGGGACAAGATGGGGGGGGGGGGTGAGTGGCGATGCATGTTAGGCAGGCACACACACGCACACACACACCCAGTCACTGCAGGCGCCGTGTCATTCGTACAGGGCTCCCCCACCCATGAACACGCAGAAATCTACATGTTCATGGGTGGGAGAGGCCCGTGTAAAAAGGACCACATTCTCACAAGTGTCTTACTTATATTATCTTAGGTAGGAATTTAGGATGTAAAGCAATATATATTCTATCTTGGAAAATCTGCAAATATGGTTATGAGATTATTATGGCTGCTATTTCATTAACTCTTCTTAATGAAGTTATTGCTAACAGGAATACTCTATATGTAAAAGACAACATTGAGTCAAGTACAATTAAAATGTTTAAAGGATGCAAACTGTCCCCTAGAATCTCTATGGATAGAAATTCCAGGTATAAAGGGGAAGAGTATCACAGTAGGGCTATACTATCGTCCCCCTGACCAGGACAGAGAGACTAATAACACAATGCTAAAAGAGATTAGACAGGCTACTAAAGTCAGCAGCATAATAATAATGGGTGACTTCAGTTACCCTAATATTGATTGGAGGAATGTTTCCTCGGCGCGGGACATGGAGGTCAAATTTCTGGATGCCCTAAATGACTGCTTCCTAGAACAGCTGGTTCTGGAACCAACAAGAGGAGTAGCTATTATAGATCTGGTGGAGCGGGGTTTCCAGATCGGCTCACCTGATCCCAGCTGCCCGGCATTGCCCATCTGTGCGGGGACCCGAGAGGGGGTGGAGCTAACCGGCTCGCGGCAAGCTTAAAGAGCCGCAAGAAGCCTCTGGCGGCGTGGAGCGGGGTTTCCAGATCGGCTCACCTGATCCCAGCTGCCTGGCATTGCCCATCTGTGCAGGGACCCGAGAAGGGGTGGAGCTAACCAGCTCGTGGCAAGCTTAAAGAGCCGCAAGAAGCCTCCGGCGGTGTGGAGATGGGTTTCGAGATTGGCTCACCTGATCCCAGCTGCTCGGCATTGCCCATCTGTGCAGGGACCCGAGAGGGGGTGGAGCTAACCGGCTTGCGGCAAGCTTAAAGAGCCGCAAGAAGCCTCCGGGGGTTCCAGATCGGCTCACCTGATCCCAGCTGCCCGGCATTGCCCATCTGTGCAGGGACCCGAGAGGGGGTGGAGCTAACTGGCTCACGGCAAGCTTAAAGAGTCGCAAGAAGCCTCCGGCGGCGCCGGTGGCGCGCGCCGAAGGGTCACGAGCAAAAGGGTGCGCACCCTTTTGCTTGCCCTTCGGCACGACCGGGTGCAGGGTGCGTCTCCCTCCTTTCTTCTTCCTCCTCTCTTTTCTTTCGCTATAAGTATCTACCTGAGTGTGGTGGTTGGAACAAGTTGTATGCCAGGTACCAAGAGACTGAGGGGGATGGTAGGTGGAAGTCCTCCTCCGAACATCCAAAACATGAAACAGAGGAGACTTGATCCCTTTCTCCGGAAAACCAAGGTGGGAGTTCATCGGCCAGAGGAGGGGTCCTTATTGGCGGTGGAAACAGGGGGAGGGGGATTAATAGCAAATTCTTTGTCCCCTTTATTGGAGAGACTTGGTCACAGAAAGACTCCCCCCTCATGGCATTCAACGCCCATAAACCTTGAGGAGGAGGGATCTTTAATGTCACAGCTTTGTAATTTGTTATCTGTACAACCTGTTCCCGAATGTTTGACTGACTTTTTGACGAAGCATGTTGCAGTTATGGCAGAGACAATTCGCTTCATGTGCACACAGGTGAATCAAATTCACGGGAAATTAGACCAGATGGTTCTAGCAGGAAGAAGACCTAAGAAGACTCAGCCTTGCCCTTGATTAATGCAGCAGCCCTCCTCTTGTAAAACTTTTCCCTCTGAGGAGTGTAAATCAGGTACATGATGTAATGTGGCTCTGGGGGACATTGTGAATATTTTGTCTAAAGATGATCTTGATATGTTTTATCCCCTCCCCCTAAACTTGGTTTTTGTAATTCTCCCTTTTGTAAATGGTCCCCTTTTGTAATTCTCCCTTTTGTAAATGGTCCCCTTCCTGGAATGTGCCTCTTAACGTTGCCGAGCATCTTAGGATGCTGTTGCATGAGCCTATAACAAAACATGATATTGTCTCGGTCAACCAGCTATTAGTGTCAAGGACAAGACAAATGGTAAATGTTCAGTTTAATTCTTTAGAGACAGTTAGTTTAGTATGGGGGGGAAAGCGTATCTAGAAGAGCAAGCTGTGTTTCTCTCCAGGGCTTTTGGGTCTAACTCAGGCCAGATTAGAGTGGCAATGGATGCCGGGGTAGGGGTGCCGCCGGCCACTGGACCCCAAGTGGACCCATTGAGATCTTCCCAGATTTTACCTCCTTTGCTGGAAAGGAGTGATCAGCGGGGTCAAGTTCAGCGAGGTGAGTCTCAGCCCCAGCAACTCGAGGTTAGGCCAAGAGGGTCGCTGGCCTCCCTTATGGAGTTGGACCCGCAACAGTCACAGAGCCTATGCCTACAACCCCCTCCTTTGCCTTTGAAGGATGTAGTAGACTGCCCTGCCTCTTCGTCTCAGCTCCAGTTGGCTGCTAAACTCGATGACTTATGTTTACAGTTAAACCAGTTACGGGGGCCAGTGCCTTTGACGAAATCCGCTCAACAGAAGACTCGGCCGAGGAAAGTACTACTCCCTATGGAAGATTTGCAGCTATTATGCTCTACCCAAGGGGAAAACCCAGATTCCAACTTAGGGATAGATGTAAGTCATACTCCCTCTATAGCTAGTGGAATAGCAAAATCAGGGCCTCCAAGAGCTTTGGCGGTAAGTCAGGAGGATACCCCTATTAGGGTATTAAAGAAGACTCCCATTAAGAAAATTGAAGTGAGCCAGAGGTTGAGAGAAGGTTNGGGGGGGGGGGTGAGTGGCGATGCATGTTAGGCAGGCACACACACGCACACACACACCCAGTCACTGCAGGCGCCGTGTCATTCGTACAGGGCTCCCCCACCCATGAACACGCAGAAATCTACATGTTCATGGGTGGGAGAGGCCCGTGTAAAAAGGACCACATTCTCACAAGTGTCTTACTTATATTATCTTAGGTAGGAATTTAGGATGTAAAGCAATATATATTCTATCTTGGAAAATCTGCAAATATGGTTATGAGATTATTATGGCTGCTATTTCATTAACTCTTCTTAATGAAGTTATTGCTAACAGGAATACTCTATATGTAAAAGACAACATTGAGTCAAGTACAATTAAAATGTTTAAAGGATGCAAACTGTCCCCTAGAATCTCTATGGATAGAAATTCCAGGTATAAAGGGGAAGAGTATCACAGTAGGGCTATACTATCGTCCCCCTGACCAGGACAGAGAGACTAATAACACAATGCTAAAAGAGATTAGACAGGCTACTAAAGTCAGCAGCATAATAATAATGGGTGACTTCAGTTACCCTAATATTGATTGGAGGAATGTTTCCTCGGCGCGGGACATGGAGGTCAAATTTCTGGATGCCCTAAATGACTGCTTCCTAGAACAGCTGGTTCTGGAACCAACAAGAGGAGTAGCTATTATAGATCTGGTGGAGCGGGGTTTCCAGATCGGCTCACCTGATCCCAGCTGCCCGGCATTGCCCATCTGTGCGGGGACCCGAGAGGGGGTGGAGCTAACCGGCTCGCGGCAAGCTTAAAGAGCCGCAAGAAGCCTCTGGCGGCGTGGAGCGGGGTTTCCAGATCGGCTCACCTGATCCCAGCTGCCTGGCATTGCCCATCTGTGCAGGGACCCGAGAAGGGGTGGAGCTAACCAGCTCGTGGCAAGCTTAAAGAGCCGCAAGAAGCCTCCGGCGGTGTGGAGATGGGTTTCGAGATTGGCTCACCTGATCCCAGCTGCTCGGCATTGCCCATCTGTGCAGGGACCCGAGAGGGGGTGGAGCTAACCGGCTTGCGGCAAGCTTAAAGAGCCGCAAGAAGCCTCCGGGGGTTCCAGATCGGCTCACCTGATCCCAGCTGCCCGGCATTGCCCATCTGTGCAGGGACCCGAGAGGGGGTGGAGCTAACTGGCTCACGGCAAGCTTAAAGAGTCGCAAGAAGCCTCCGGCGGCGCCGGTGGCGCGCGCCGAAGGGTCACGAGCAAAAGGGTGCGCACCCTTTTGCTTGCCCTTCGGCACGACCGGGTGCAGGGTGCGTCTCCCTCCTTTCTTCTTCCTCCTCTCTTTTCTTTCGCTATAAGTATCTACCTGAGTGTGGTGGTTGGAACAAGTTGTATGCCAGGTACCAAGAGACTGAGGGGGATGGTAGGTGGAAGTCCTCCTCCGAACATCCAAAACATGAAACAGAGGAGACTTGATCCCTTTCTCCGGAAAACCAAGGTGGGAGTTCATCGGCCAGAGGAGGGGTCCTTATTGGCGGTGGAAACAGGGGGAGGGGGATTAATAGCAAATTCTTTGTCCCCTTTATTGGAGAGACTTGGTCACAGAAAGACTCCCCCCTCATGGCATTCAACGCCCATAAACCTTGAGGAGGAGGGATCTTTAATGTCACAGCTTTGTAATTTGTTATCTGTACAACCTGTTCCCGAATGTTTGACTGACTTTTTGACGAAGCATGTTGCAGTTATGGCAGAGACAATTCGCTTCATGTGCACACAGGTGAATCAAATTCACGGGAAATTAGACCAGATGGTTCTAGCAGGAAGAAGACCTAAGAAGACTCAGCCTTGCCCTTGATTAATGCAGCAGCCCTCCTCTTGTAAAACTTTTCCCTCTGAGGAGTGTAAATCAGGTACATGATGTAATGTGGCTCTGGGGGACATTGTGAATATTTTGTCTAAAGATGATCTTGATATGTTTTATCCCCTCCCCCTAAACTTGGTTTTTGTAATTCTCCCTTTTGTAAATGGTCCCCTTTTGTAATTCTCCCTTTTGTAAATGGTCCCCTTCCTGGAATGTGCCTCTTAACGTTGCCGAGCATCTTAGGATGCTGTTGCATGAGCCTATAACAAAACATGATATTGTCTCGGTCAACCAGCTATTAGTGTCAAGGACAAGACAAATGGTAAATGTTCAGTTTAATTCTTTAGAGACAGTTAGTTTAGTATGGGGGGGAAAGCGTATCTAGAAGAGCAAGCTGTGTTTCTCTCCAGGGCTTTTGGGTCTAACTCAGGCCAGATTAGAGTGGCAATGGATGCCGGGGTAGGGGTGCCGCCGGCCACTGGACCCCAAGTGGACCCATTGAGATCTTCCCAGATTTTACCTCCTTTGCTGGAAAGGAGTGATCAGCGGGGTCAAGTTCAGCGAGGTGAGTCTCAGCCCCAGCAACTCGAGGTTAGGCCAAGAGGGTCGCTGGCCTCCCTTATGGAGTTGGACCCGCAACAGTCACAGAGCCTATGCCTACAACCCCCTCCTTTGCCTTTGAAGGATGTAGTAGACTGCCCTGCCTCTTCGTCTCAGCTCCAGTTGGCTGCTAAACTCGATGACTTATGTTTACAGTTAAACCAGTTACGGGGGCCAGTGCCTTTGACGAAATCCGCTCAACAGAAGACTCGGCCGAGGAAAGTACTACTCCCTATGGAAGATTTGCAGCTATTATGCTCTACCCAAGGGGAAAACCCAGATTCCAACTTAGGGATAGATGTAAGTCATACTCCCTCTATAGCTAGTGGAATAGCAAAATCAGGGCCTCCAAGAGCTTTGGCGGTAAGTCAGGAGGATACCCCTATTAGGGTATTAAAGAAGACTCCCATTAAGAAAATTGAAGTGAGCCAGAGGTTGAGAGAAGGTTCCTTGGAGTCTACTAAAAATACTCATTTACGAGAGCCTATTGGCCATTCAGAGGGGGGATTAAATTCCGCCGACAGGTTGGGCCACGAGAAGGTAATAAAAGAAAATAACCAACGGAGGGGGGCTGAGATGCCGGAGGGTCCATTTAAGGCTTCCTCTGGAAGCCAGAGTTTCTGACTAGCAGCCGATCATTTGGTGAGGATTGCCTCCTGGAACGTTGCTGGATGGCGGTCCTGCCTCAAGGACCCAGTGTTTGGACTTTTTCTCCAGGGGTTAGATGTTTGTCTCCTGCAGGAGACTTGGTCCTTGGGAGAGTTGGAACTGGAGGGGTTTAGGATCTATTCTCTTAACGCATCTCCTTCCCCTTTGCAGGGGAGGCCGAGCGGAGGTCTGGCCCTGGTGTCTCCAGCGAGCAGGAATTTTAAAATTGAATTAATAAATTCATTTGAATCCTATTTTGGGTTTTATTCCTGTTTGTCTCCTCTGGGTGCTGTGTTAGTGATAGGGAATGTTTATATCCCTCCGATCTCTTCAAACTATTATAGCCCTCAAATCTGGAGAGAATTAGTGGTGGGGATCCAGGAGGTGCAGCAGTTATTCCCACAGGCCCCATTGGTTTTGGGGGGAGACTTTAACACAAGATTGAGGGACCAGGGGAGGGTTCCCCCATCTTTGAATCTGTTTAATATTCCCCCACAGGTCTCCCAGGATAAAATTTCAAATGGGAATGCGGCAAATATGATCCAGATGATTGAGGAACTAGAACTGGTTATCCTGAATGGGAGGACCGAGGGGGACAGAGAGGGGCTTTTTACATACCATGCATACCAGGTGTCCAGTGTGATTGATTTCTTTCTGTTCCCCTTGTATTTCTTTCCAAGTGTAAGGAGTCTTAGGGTCTCTAGCTCTACCTCGGACCATCTCCCTGTTATTCTATCGTGTCAGATCCGGGGAGGGGGGGGAGAGGCGAGTAAATCTGCCCCTATCCCTAAAGGCCCTTCGCCTAAGGCCCTCTCCTATTTTAAGAGGCCAAGATGGTCTGTAAAGATGGCCCTAACATTGTTAGATCTTCAAAAAGAACCCAAAGTTCATTCCCTTTGGCAGATGGTGAGAGAAGGAGGTCCAAATGCTTATGGGGAGTTTGAGGAGCTGGTGTCCCTCTTTACTTCAAGGATTAGACTGGTCCAAAGCGGGGATCAGATCGGGGTAAGTGGGCCCAGGTGGTTCAACTCGCACTGTAGGAACCAACGTATAATGATGAGGAAGGCAGTGAGAGATTTGAGGCTGAATCCCTCCAGGTCCACCAGGCACACTTTTCTGGCCTTGCGTTCCCAATATCGCAAAATGATAAACGAAAGGCGTACAAATCACCAACAGATCCAATGGGCCCTCCTGCAAAACGCGGCAGGGAAGAATGACTCAAAGAAATTTTGGTCACTCATCCAGCAAGCCAGGCTGGGGGCGGGCATGTACCCATGGGCTCCATACATCCTGTGGCCTGGGAAGATTTCTATAGGGAGGTGTTTGCACCCCCACAAGGACTAGCTGATTGCCTCTGGGTGGTTTCTGAGGATTTATTCCAGCACTGGCCTCCAGTGGCCTCCGAGGAAATCATTACATTAATTAGCCAGATGAGATCTGGGAAGGCCCGGGGAGAGGACTTGATAATGGGAGATCAACTAAAGACCTCCCCAGAATGGTGGGTGGAAATTTTGGCCCCTATTTTTACAAAGATCAATGTATCTGGGAAGATCCCCAGGGAGTGGTTTAATAGTATAATGATACCAATCTTTAAAAAAGGAGACTCTATTTCCCCGGAGAATTACCGGCCAATAAGCCTCCTCAGTGTGGTGGGAAAATTGTACACCCGGTATCTTTTGGGAAGATTGATGAATTGAATTAAGGCCTTTGATATAATAACTCCAGAACAGGCAGGATTCCAAAGGGGCAAATCTACGGTGGACCATGCTCTGGTCCTCGCCCAATTGATAGGGAGGGGTGTTATGTGTAATGGGAGGGTGTTTCTTTGTTTTGTGGATCTGAAGATGGCTTTCGACTCCATCTGCAGGGAGCGGCTTTGGGGTAAGCTTAGTTCCCTGTGGATGGAGCCTCAATTATTGTATCTCCTGATGCAGCTCCATAGGGGAAATACCCTCCAGGTGCAATATAACCAGGAAGGTGCCCTCACAAGAAAGGTGGAGGTGGATCGAGGGGTAAGACGGGTGTCTTTTGGCACCGGTTCTTTTTAACCTCTTTATAAACGATCTGCCCCCCTACTTGTTAACCGCGGACTCTCATCCGTTGCAGGTGGGGGATAGGAAAATCGTATCCCTCTTATATGCGGATGACGCGGTTCTTGTATCGCAGTCCCTAATTGGGCTTCGGAGGGCCATGCAGGCTATGGGGGACTACGCTTTGAGAGAGGGTTTAGCCATCAATTATATTAAAACAAAGGTAATGATTGTAGGGCATAGGAAGAACAAGGAAGTGCATCAGTGGAGGATTGGGTCGAATGAAATCTCTCAAGTGGCCCAATTTAGGTACCTGGGAGTAAATTTCTCCAGTTCCTTGTGCCGGCAGACACATGGGGCTGTTGCAAAGAGTCAAGCTTCCCAGATGGTAGGAACTATTCTGAAATTCTTTTATGGAAAAGGAGGTAAGATGGTGCTCCCTGCTCTTCATCTGTTCTGGGCCAAAGTGATACCTCAGCTTCTTTAAGCCTTCCCAGTATGGGGCTTGACATCTATTGATAACCTCGAGATGGTTCAAAACGCTTTTATGTGGGCAATTTTGGGAGTCCCGAAAGGTACTCCTCAGATTTTGCTGAGATTTGAACTGGGTTGTTGACCCATACTTCTCTTTGCCCTTCAGTCTATCATTAGATATTGGCTGAAGATTGTCTCGCTACCCTCCGAGGATAAATCGCTAGTGAGGCTAGCAAGGGATGGAGGGCTTTTGATGTCTTGGCTGGGACAAGTGGAGGAGGTGATTAGAAACAACATTTGATCCTTTGAGGCTGGTAGATATTGGGTTTAAACCTGCATGGTTTCAGGTGAATGAACGTCTCAGAGACCAGCAATGCCAGTTGGATTTGGCCCAAGTACAGCTCCAACAGGTAGCCAGGGATTATGTTCCCCCGGGAGCACCCCTTGGGAACTCTTCTTACCTGGTGGTTTGGCCAAATTTTCATACTCGACAGGCGTTCTCCAGATTACGCTGTGGGGTTTTCCCGTTGGCTATTCTGGAGGGCCGTTATCAGGGGATCCCATGGGAAGACAGGGTATGCTGTTTCTGTGAACTCCAGGTGGTAGATACTAATAATTATCTGCTTTTCGAATGTCCTATGCTAACTACTCTTCAGGCCAAGGTGTTGATCCTTGTGCTAAAGTTACTAGAGAAGAATTCTGTGGCCAAATGTTATAGATTATGTCTAGATCCAGTAGCATCCGACTTAACAAAGGAAGTCGCAGTCTTTGCAAATCTAGCTGATCAGGCAAGACAAAGATGGGCAGGAGGCAGTGATAGGATTGGTTTGAGAAATGAATGTGGTAGGTGATCTGGCACTGGGTTAGGGGGGGTCCCACGGAGCTGGAATGATTTGTACTCCCCTAGGAAAGAGGAGAGAACTTTTCAGCCAGAAAGGATTAATGGGGGTTCCTGGATGAACCCTGTTTATAGTTTTTTGGGGATATTGCTCCCTTGGTTTCAGGGTGGAGTAGTGGTTATTTATTTGATGCTTTAGAGTGTTTTATTGTGGGTTTTTTAATCAAATTTATTAATGATGACGGATATCATTAGCCTTACCAGTAGTGGCAGAGGAATAATGAGTTAAACCTTGGATTAACAAGATGTAATTTTTACTAAATTGTATTGGCTGTTTGAAAGCGTGTTACCTTGTATGGATTAACAATTTTGTTAGGCACTCATAGTGCTCGTTCATAGTATGTGTATGTTATTTTGTTATGACTTATGGTTAAACAATTAATAAAACTAACTAACTAACTATTATAGATCTAGTCCTGAGTGGCACACAGGACCTGGTTCAAGGAGTAACTGTGGTGGAGCCACTAGGCAATAGCGATCGTACTATGATCACATTTGACATAATTTCTGTAGGGAGGAAGAGAAACAAAAGTACAGCAGTAGTATTTAACTTTAAAAAGTGAGACTATGACAAAATGAGGAAACTAGTTAAAAAGAAACAAAAAAGCCCAGTTGCAAGGGCTACAAGTTTGCAAGAGGCATGGACACTGTTTAAGAGCACCCTTCTGGAAGCCCAGATTAAATGCATCCCGCAAGTTAAAAAAGGAAGCAGGAAGACCAAACGTCTTTCACTGTGGTTAAATGGGGAGGTGAAGGAGGCTATTAGAGCCAAAAAGGCACCCTTTAAGAAATGGCAGGCTAGTCTCAATGAAAATAATACGAAAGAGCATAAACACTGGCAACGTAAATGTAAAGTGTTAATAAAGCAGGTCAAGAGAGATTTTAAAGGGAGGCTTGCTAAAGAGGCAAAAACAAGCAACAAGAACTTTTTCAAATACATCAGAAGCAAGAAGTCTGCTAGGGAGTCAGTTGGGCCATTAGATGACAAGGGAGTAAAAGGGGCATTCAGGGAGGATAAGGACATTGCAGAGAAGCTGAATGAGTTATTTGTGTTGGTCTTCACTGCGGAGGATTTTGGAGAGGTACCCACGCTGGATCCTTGCTTTGTGGGTGAGGAATTGGAAGAGCTGTTATAAATCAATGTGACATTGGAGGATGTTCTAGGGCAAATTGACAAACTGAATACTAACAAGTCACCAGGGCCAGATGGCATTCACCCCAGAGTTCTGAAGGAACTCAAATATAAAATCGCAGACCTACTCTTAGTAATTTTTAACCTGTCACTAAAATCTGCCACTGTACCCGAGGACTGGAGGGTGGCAAATGTAACCCCGATATTTAAAAAGGGATCCAGAGGCGATCTTGGAAACTACAGACCAGTAAGCTTGAAGTCTGCGCCAGAAAAAATAGTGGAAACCATTATTAAGGACAGAATTACAGGGCATGTTGACAAACATGACTTAATGGGGAAGAGTCAACACGGATTTAGTAAAGGTAAGTCATACCTCGCTAACGTGCTGGAATTCTTTGAGGGTGTAAATAAGCATGTGGACAACGAAGACCCAGTAAATATAGATTTCCAGAAAGCATTTGATAAGGTCTCTCATGAGAGACTCTTGAGAAAATTAAAAAGTCATGGGATAGATGGTAGTGTCAGGCCGGCTCCGCTGCGCCTGAGGATCTGGGGAAGGGTCCATCTGGGGGCCCATCAGCGCTCACGTACCTGGCCAGTCCAGGGGAAGCCCCGCAGCTGCAGCAACCACCCCGACACCACTATTGCGGCTCCCGCTGCATCCCCAGGAGCCACACAGGAAGTAATGCCGCCGCCGCCAGCACAAGCGGCAGCAGGACCCAGCGGTGCAACAGAAAGCACCACGCCCCTACCCGGCACTCCTGATTCGGCCATGGGAGCCACACACCCCACAGCACAGCCTCGGTGCTTAGAGCGCTTGCGCCAGCGTGCGCTGCAGCCCCCAGAGGATAAAAGGAGTGTGTGGAGCTCTCCTAGTTGCCGGTGATCAGTGCCTATGCCTGTGAGACTGGCCCCTTAGTGTGGTGACCTTGAGACAGAGAGAGAGAGAGAGAGAGAGAGACTGGGTGAGTGAAGTGTGCGGAGTGAGTACTGTGTGTAGTGTGAGTATCTGAACCTGCTCAGTGACCCCTTTATATTTAATCACCTGTGTGCCCTAGTTAACCCCATGAACGTGTGTCCTATCCTCCCTTCCCTTCCTCCCGGGGTACCTCACATGCCCCTTTTCCCCCTTCACGCCTCTCCCTTCCCCAAACCCTTGGCCCTGGTCCCGGTGTGGACGGTGGGTATTTCGTGTGGTGCATCGTGTGGGGCGCACATCCCTACGTGGCTGGTGTTGCCTTTTGGCTCCCGGTGATGATCTAGGCAGGGGATATATATCCCAAAGGCCAATTAAGATCCTGAGGGATATTTACTCAGCAAGTGCCTATTGCCACTGGAGCCCCTTCGTTCCCCGACATACCCTATACCTCACAGTATCATGAACTCTTACTAATAACCAGTGGGGCTTCATGGAATAATTGTTGGCAGAAGTTAGGGATCTCGCACGAGCTTTGCAATCCCTGGCCCTTGAGGTAAAAGATATTAAGGAGGTACGGCAGAATTTCCTTCCCCTGTCCCTGCTCCCCCGGTTCCCTCAGGAGCAGGATCCGCCGTTCCACGGGAACTGAAGCGCCCCACCATTACCAAATTTTCAGGGGATCGATGCCAGTTCCAGAGCTTTGTTGCCCTCTGTGAGCTGACATTTAAAGTACAAATGAAAACGTAAGCAACAGATGAATTGAAGGTAGCCTTTATTATTGGCCTTCTCGATGGTTTTGCCCTTTCAATAGCCCCCTGTTAAGCGATTATGATGGGTTCATACGAGAATTCAAGTTCCTTTTTGACTATCTGCATCACGTTAAGGATGCGGAAAATGTCATTAAGGGACTGAGAAAAAGAAACGGACCCCTGTTACACTACATTACCAAATTTCAACATCTGGTCCTTGATGTGAAGTGGCCAGATAATGTTTTGCGGGTCATGTTTAGGAAAAGGTTGAACGAGGAGCTCAAAGATCAACTTGCATATACCACGTTACCCCCCACCTGGGGGGAGTTGTTGACAGTTGCTTTGCAGATAAACAAAAGGTTGAATGAACGGAAGCGTGAGAAATTACAAGAAGTCTTTCGACCTACACTGCCTAGGACCCTGGCCATTTTCCCACCTAAGCCAGACAACACTAAAGGAGACGAGGTGGAGCCAATGCAATTGGGGGCCTCTAAGGGACCGTTGACAACCGCCGAGTGCGAATTACGCCGAACATCGTGCCTATGTTTTTATTGCAGTGAGCTGTCTCATTTTGCCAGGAATTGTCCAGCATTCCCCAAGGCTCGATGGGAGCTGGGAAACTTCAAGCCCCAGGAAATATAGGGGGCCTCCCGGGAGGACCTGCGTGTTCCCCTCCTACTACTTCAGTTGTTCTCTCTAGCATGCCTACAATGGGTAAACATTTGGAACTCCCACTCCTATTAGGCTTAGGCCCAACAAGAAGCCTCATAGTGTGGGCATTAATTGACTCCGGGGCCTCGGGGAACTTTATGGATGAGGGGTTTCTCCAACGCTATGATATTCCTCACACGTGCCAAATCCCAGCAGAGATGGTCCATTCCATAGACCATTCCATAGACCTTACATTCAGGCCTATCACTCTGCAGTCTCAGACCTTACCTGTTATGATTCAGGGGCATAAGATGCCGATACCGTTTGACGTAGTGTGTACACCCCTCTTTCCCATTATTCTAGGGATACCCAGACTGCAACAAGCTAACCCATACATCGATTGGACCACACGCACTATCAGGCTTCCCTCAGATCTGTCTGGCAGCATGGGAGTCCCATGTCAACTAAAGCAAGTAATGATCACCATCCAGTCACCTACGGAAGGTACTGTTTTCCCACAATATGCAGTGTTCCTCTACGTGTTTGATGAAAAAGAAGTGGCAATGTTACCACCCCACAGATCATATGACTACTCCATCGATTTACTCCCTGGGATGGAACCCCCTTATGGATGGATATACGCCCTTTTGGGACTTGAATTAAACACTCTGAAGGAATATGTTGACGATAACCTACGATGAGGATTCATCCATTACTCCTCTTCCCCCGCCAGGCCCCCCCTGTTTTTGTCCCAAAGAAAGATGTGGGGCATTGATTACAGGGGACGTAACACCATCACGATCAAGAACAGGTATCCCCTTCCTTTAATTCCAGAACTCCTGAACCGTCTTCAGGGAGCAAAGATCTTCACAAAGTTGGATCTTCGGGGAGCCTACAATCTAGTCTGTATGAGGCAAGGAGACAAATGGAAGACAGCGTTTCCAACTCGGTATGGGCACGTTGAGTACCCAATGATGCCGTTCGGCCTTGCCAATGCTCCAGCAACCTTCCAGCATTTTATTAATGACGTATTCTGAGATGTCCTGGACGTCTACATAATAGCTTACTTGGATGATATCCTAATATATTCCCCCACTGAAATGGAGCACATGAAACACGTTACAACCATATTGCAAAAATTACACCAACACCAGCTGTTCTGTAAATTATCAAAGTGTGTCTTCCATGAGGACACTATAGAATTCCTTGGGTTTATCATCTCTCCCAGCGGCATGGAAATGGACACGAAGAAGGTGGATGCTATAGTAGCATGGGTCGCTCCCCCTTCGGTAAAAGCACTGCAATGCTTTCTGGGCACCACAAACTATTATCGGCAATACATTCCCAATTATGCGAGACTCACACAACCCCTGACTAAGCTTTTGCACAAGGGGGCCCTGTATGATGGGAGGGAACCACAACAAGAGTCCTTCCTCGCATTAAAGGCAGCATTCATGCAAGCACTGATTCTACAACACCCTGATTTTGAAAAGCCATTCACGGTGGAGACCAATGCATCTAATGAAGCTTTTGGAGCCGTACTCTTACAAGACAGTCCTGATGAAGCAAGACTGATGCCCTGCACATTTTACTCTAGACAGCTGTCCAACCCGGAAAAAAAAAACAACGATCCTGGATTGCGAACATTTGGCTATCAGAGCTGCTTTTGAAGCATGGCGACACTACCTGGAAGGGGCAAAGTACCCAGTCACTGTAATCACAGACCACAAGAACCTGACATATTTACAGATGGCGCGTATATCCAATGCCAGATAAGGGCGTTGGGCCTTGTTCTTTGCACGATTTTCGTTCGTCATCCACTATCGGCCTGGATCATGAAATCTCCTTACTGATGCCCTATCCCGTTGTACCGAGGAAGGAGAACCCCCCTCCAACTGAGGTGATCTGCTCCTCGATTGGAAGGCTTTCGCAGGGGCCTGTCTAACCCGGACTCAATTGCAATGCCTGTCCCACCAAGATCAAACATTGGTGCGTACGCTTAATTGCCAACAACGACAGGGAATATATCATTACCAAGGGAAACTAGTAGTACTCAAGAGAGACCGACGTCAGGCAATGTGGAGCCATGTGGAGTCATGACGCACCATTGGCTGGACATCCCGGAGTCAAACGCACGTACAAGCTTCTGCGCCGACATTACTGGTGGCCTGGCATGAAGGACATCATGCACTGTGCAAACGTGCAGTACATGTGCCCGGATGAAGGTGGCACGGCATCAACCCCAGGGACTCCTACACCTAGCCCCCCTCCCACAGGGCCCGTAGCAATGAATTGGTATGGACTTTATTGTCGAATTACCCCTATCATGCCAGTACAACACAATTTTAGTTGTAGTGGACCATTTCACAAAACTTGCTCACTTCATTGCATGTCCCGTACTCCCCTCAGCAAGTCAAACTACTCATCTTTTGTTACAGCATGTAGTCAAATTGCATGGAGTGCCGTTGGAGATTGTATCCAATCGAGGCACACAATTCACTTCCCGGCTTTGGAAGGCCGTGTTGTCAGCCCTTCAGATCACCTTTAACTTGACCACCATGTATCATCCACAAGCAAACGGGCAAGTGGAGTGAACTAACCAAACCTTGGAGCAATATCTTAAGTGCTATGTGGATTATCCACAAGACGATTGGTATGAACTCCTTCCCCTAGCAGAATTTGTGTACAACAATACCTTAAATGCATCCATTGGCTCCGGGATGTCCGTTTTTTGTCACGTATGGCTATCATCCACGACTCTGTATTCCAGACCTCGACCCTTTTACCGTACCCGCAGCAGGTGCTCTAGTTGCATAAATACGGCAGGCACAAGCCCATGCCGAAACCATGTTTACATTAGCACAACAGTAAAAAAAGTACGCAGATCGCCATCGGTGCCCGAACCCGGAATACAAGCCTGGGGCCTTAGTATGGGTCTACCAATGACATTATCTGTCCAATCGACCCTCCGCCAAGTTGGATTACAAGTACCTGGGCCCGCTTCCCATAAAAAGAAAGATAAATGATGTTACGTACCTCATTTATTTACTCCCACATTATAAGGTTCACCCCTCTTTCCACGTTTCCCTCCTAAAGACTGCAAACGCCCTCCCAGCCACTAGAAATAAGGACCCGGGGGGGGGCTGTCTGGGCATGTGTGAGCATTAGGATGCGTGTGGCTGTGCTCCTGCTAGACCCGATGCCAAAATAGAGAAATAAAACACTACTTAGGAAAAATAAAATAACCTAAAATAAAGGAAAGACCTGAAAAAAGGAATGAGCTTAGAAAAAAAAAGAGAAGCAGACTCTACAATTGATAAATATTACCTCCCTCGGTGAAGCACAAGGAAAGGGGAGGCCGTGTGTAACAAAATGGCCGACGCAGCACACAGGGAAGAAGCCTGGGACCCAGACAACTTAAGGCAAGTACTGGAGCTATTTAAATCAATAAAAGAGGATCTTGCCATAAATAAAGAGGGGATTTCCTCCATAACTGCTGCATTGGGAGTTTTGAGGACCCAAATTGAGGGAGTCAATAAGAGAATAGACACTGCAGAGCAAAGAATAAGTGACATGGATGATAGAGAAAACAACTCAGAGCAGAGAACTACTAGAATTGAGGTACAACTGTCTGCTCTGCAAGCAAAAATAGAAGACCTGGAAAATCGTTGCAGTCGAAACAACCTGAGAGTGATGGGGGTGCCGGAGGGATTAGAAGTGGAAGGTACATGTAAGTTGTTGCTGCATGTATTTAAAACAATTTTCCCTGACAAGGAGGAATTGCACCATATTGAATTGGAAAGAGCTCACAGGTCACTGAGGCCTAAACCTAAAGAGCAATC
>QEPC01015561.1:3581957-3599473 GCA_003113815.1 Sphenodon punctatus
GAACCACCCAAGGACAGTCCCGTCCAGACCCCCCAGGTCTCACAGCCGTCTCAGCAGCAGCCCATGGTCCACGGTATCAAAAGCGGCCGCAAGATCTAGCAGGATCAAGAATGTAGAACATCCTGTATCCATCTCCCGGCGGAGATCGTCCACCAAAGCCACCATTGCCATCTCAGTGCCATAGCCAGGGCGGAACCCAGATTGAAAAGGGTCCAGGAAACCGATACAATCCAGATATGCCTGGAGCTGCAGAGCCACCACCCGTTCAATAACCTTCCCTAAAAAGGGAAGGTTAGAGACAGGATGGCAACTGGCGAGTGCGCCCACATCCAGCGAAGGCTTCTTCAGCAGGGGGTGCACCAAAGCCTCCTTGAGACTGGGCGACAACCTCCCCTGCTGAAGGGACGCGTTAACCACCCTCGCCAGAACTGACCCCAATGTCTCCCTGGAAGCTTTTACCAACCAGGATAGGCACGGATCTAATTCACAACTTGTGGCTCGAACAGACCCCAAGACATCCACCGCATTGGCTGGCGTCACTTCCTGAAACGCCTCCGGGAAAGATCGACCAGACGGTGCCTCCATAACCTCACGCTCCTCTTCTACTGCATCCAACCCGGTGTTGAAGTTACTCTGGATTTGAGCGATATTGTCTGCAAAGTAGGTGGCAAACTCCTCACAGTGGGCCTGGGACAAGTCTCCGTCCAGGCAGAGGAAGGCCGTACTGACCAGCCCCCGCACTATCCGGAACAGCTCCGCTGGACGCGACTTTGTAGATGCTATGAGGGCAGCAAAGAATTCCTTCTTTGCTGTCCTCACAGCCTCAACATAGGACCGCAAATGCATGAGTGAGTGAGTGAGAATGAGTGAGGTGTAGTGAGAGGTGCATTTTGTATGTGTGAGTGAGAAAGAATGAGAGAGTGGTGTGTGTGTGTGTGTGTGTGTGAAAGAGAGAGAGCGAGCGAGCGAGAGAGAGAGAGAGAGAGAGAGAGAGAGAGAATGAGAGTGGTGTGTGGTGTGAGAGTGGGGGTTATTCCTGCTCCCCCCGTGTCCTCCCGCCCATGGCTGTGCCCTTTCTCCCTCCTCTGTCCCCCACCCTCCCCATGGCTGCCCCCCATGGCTCCTGGAGAGGATGAGGGAGTCACCACCCAGACAAAGAAGCAACCCACCAGAATGGGCCTTTTTACATGAGACACCCCAGGCCCCCCACCCATCTCCACCCATCGGATGGGTAGGCGAATGTCCATGGGAATGGGGTCATGTGGGTGGGCATGCTCCCATGTCCCACCCACTTCCACCCATCTCCACCCACAGAGCATCTGCAAAGGACTCAAGATGCTCCGTGGGTGGAGAGGGGTGTAGAACACCTACCCAACTGTGGGAACAGGTAATCACACCCACCCGCAGGAAGGGTCTGCCAAAACCAATGAAAGACAGCTAGACAGGCACAGCAGGAGCCCGCAGCAGACACCCCCCAGCATGAGAGGTGGACCGGCTGATCAGGAGCCTTAAAGGACCCATACGCAAGAAGATGGGTGTGCCGGCTCCCAACATGCCTAGAAGGAAAGCAACAGAGAAGACCAAGGGAGTCAGCGCCACGCAACGTGCTGCAAGGAGCCAGGTAACTGCAGAGGCCACCCAGGAAAGGGGGACCCAACAGGCCAGGGCCAGGGAGGGAGGGAGGGAGGAATGGATACTAACTGGTGGGTCTCTCATCCCTGAACAGGGGAGCACCCACACAGCAGCAGCACCCACGGCAAGCAGGTGACCTAGGGAGGAGAGCTCACCTGAAAGTGAGGTAAGACAACAGAACTCCACCCAGACAGAGGAGGGAGAGGGCAAAGACTAGCCCCAAGCACCCGCAGGGGTACCGCTGGCCAGACCACTGACAGCACTATTGCCCCCCAACAGGAGAGCACCCCATACACAGGATCATCTCACCACCAGGGACACAGCCAAGGAAGGCCTCCCCAGAAGTCAAGTAAGACAGCAGGAATCCCTGGGGGGGGGAGGGCACAGACCACCCCCGAGCACCACCATGGGTACAGCCGGATAACACCTTACGGAAATGCATTCCTGCTCCACTGCCACCACAGCCACCAGGAGGGCCACAGGCGTAACCAAAAAGGGACAACCCTGGTCCCGACACTTGCCTTCATACGCTTGTGGGGAGATGCTAAGGTCCAGCATGCCCTGGTGGGATGCTTTAAAAGCAAGTCTGTCTATGAAGGCATCTCCCAGGAAATGAGGTACCTGGGGTACAATAGGGACATGGCCCAGTGCAGGCAGCAGGTAAAGGACCTGAAGTCAGGATATAAGGATGTCCATGACAACAATCTCAGGTCCAGCCGTGCCCTGTGTACAACGGAGTTCGCCAAGGAGCTGAATCGCTTCCTCTGCATGGGCAGGGAGATAGTGACCTCCCACATACACGGGACATCCTTTTCCAGGGGCAGGAAGAGGGTTAAAGTACCCCCCACCCAATTCCCCACAGTAAGGGGAGCCCGATGCCCCTGGTGAGGCTAGCCAAAAGCAGGACGACACACCCCTGTCCTGTAGATGGAGGAGGCATCCCTGGATGCCACCACCGGGACCATCAACCTCAGCGTGCACCCCCCCAAACCCACAGGCACAGAACACACAGGGTCAGTGGATGCATGTGGAGCAGCAGCACTCCAGGGATGCCCCCCAGGAGGAGGAAGACATCGATCCAAGTAAGAGAAAGTCCCCAAGTAAGGGGGGGCACAGCCCAGGACAAGACCGGCCCCAGGAGGGATGCAAGGGTGCACTAGCACACCCTTAGTCCCCCCCATAGTTGAATGGGACTTGGAGGTGTAGGAGCAGGAGTTGGTGACTCAGGAGGAGAAGGAGGAAGAACCAGAGGCAGTATGGGAGCCAAGCATCCGTGAAAGCGATGATAGGGTAACAGTGAGATGGGCACAGTGGGGGGCGGTGGTGTGGCAACACACAGGGGACAGGGGCATGGCTCAGCAACCTGGCCTATCCCCATCCATGGGCAGCCAAGGGGCAGGAAGGCAGGGGGGCCAGGAACACTGAAAGCAGATGGGAAGAGTGACCACAGGGCACATGGGTGAAACCTATCACAGAGGCGGGAAGGGGAGATGGGGCAAACGGGATGGAAGCCCAACACCTGCTGGGACATCAGGACCAGACATAACAGATCCCTCAGTCAGATATGAACACATGAAAACACAGAGAGACACAGATAGCAGCAGATGGGTGTGCCATGGCAGCCACAGGGGCCACTTGGGGGTGGGGGAGGAACAAGAGGTTCCCAGTGTACACAGACCGGACAGGTACAGCCACCAAGAATGTCCTCTTAGTGCCCCCCCAGGTCGCCCTGGGGAACCTTGAGAAGGGCGCCCCCAGCGGACCGCAGAGGCTGCTCCAGAGTGCGGAGAGTGAGGCAGTCCTGCAAGTAAGTTGGGCCATGGCCATATAGGGCTTTATAAGTCAAAGCCAATACCTTGAATCAGGCCCGGAAGACTAGAGGCAGCCAGTTCAGAGCCCAGGGCACTGGTGTAATGTGCTCATGGTGACCCATCCCTGTAAAGAGATGGGCCACAGCATTCTACACTAGCTACAGTCTCTGGACCATCACCATAGGTAGCCCCACGTAGGGTGCATTGCAATAGTCCAATCTTGAGGTAATGAAAGCACGGATGATGGTGGCTAGGTCACTATCTGAAACATACGGCCAAAGCCATCGCACCAGATGTAATTGGCGAAACACACTCCTCGCGACAGCCCACACCTGGAAATCCAGGTGGAGCTGTGGATCGAGGAGCATGCCCAGACTATGGACCTGGGATACCAGCAGAGGTCAGACCCCATCAACGATGGGAACCACCACATCCACTGCCCTTCCCACCACCATCACCTCCATCTTGTTGGGATTCAGCTTCAGTTGGCTCATCCTCATTCAATCCCGAACAGCCACCACACATTGGGTAAGCACCGAGACTGCCGGGTCTGGGTCAAATGAAAACGAGAGGTAGAGTTGGGTGTCATCAGCATATTGATGAAACCACACCCCATAACTTTTCACGACCTCGCCGAGTGGCTGCATATACACATTGAACAAGAGCGGGGACAGGATAGAACTTTGTGGGACACCACACGTGAGGTTCCATGGAGATGAAGACCAATCCCCAAGCACCACATGCTGAGTTCTCCCGGCCAGGAAGGAGCGGAACCAGTCAAGGACAATCCCACCCACTCCTGCTTGATCCCGCAAGCGAATCATCAACATCTCATGGTCAATGGTATCAAAAGCAGCCAGCAGATCTAACAAAATTAGGAGGGTCAAACAACCCTGATCTAATTCCCTGCGAAGGTCGTTCACCAAGGCCACAAGTGTAGTCTCCATGCCATAACCTGGATGAAAACCAGACTGAAAGGGATCTGGCTAATCAGTATGATGTTGCAGAAGGCTCCTTGGGTTGCTTAGGGTGTCTCTGCATGCCAGGGCACTATCACTGCCCAAGGACACTTGCAATTGTCAGTCAGCTCTGCCTTGCCTCCATTCCTTTCCAGGCACTGCTCAGTGTGAGTCGGAGGTGCTTCGTTGTGCCTGAAAGCTGCAGGATATGTGCTGTTGTGGTGGTGTTGATCCTTGCAATGTTGGGGCAGGTGAGGAGTGGTGTATGTGTGTCACTATGCTGCTCGGTACTGTTGGGGAAAAATATCCCCCCCAGATTGAAGAGTGGAGGCTGCTTTGGATCCAAGAATTAGTTTATTCCAAATTGATCAAAAACAAACAAAGTAATGAAAATATACATAGCGCTGTGGATCTCAGCCACACAAAGGGATTCTGAGATAAGATGTTGGAAATGGGGTACAGCATATATACCCTTAAGCAGGGACATTCGCTTCTGCGCATTACAAAGAATTACATACTTCTACAAATCTCACAGCTGCGCAGTAAAAAAGATTACACATACTTTAACTTCATGATGATTGGTCCTGTGCTAGTTGCTGAGGAGAAATCCTGCTTAGAGCATGATCTCCTGACTTCTGCTATCTGTTTGAATGTTTCAGTATGGCCATCTGCAAGGTCCCAGCACATTTTGCAGAATAAAGCAGTCCTGCTGTTTATTTGAACTGGGATAACCTCTTCAGTCTGTAATTTTCCACCTCAAGTCCCCCCTTTGATACTTATGAAGATATGAATAGTATCACTACTTAGGAACAGCAGACCCCATGCGTGGGACTTGGTATGACCCTATATGGAATGGGTCAATGAGGGGCTTGCCTTTGATTTTTAATATTTGATTCCCTCCCCAGAATGTACCTTTTATGCAAACATAAATAAAAATATAAAAGCCACAATAAAAAGGAACCCATACAATAACTTCTTTATCCACCCTGAAATATTGGGGAACCAATCAGTTAACCATGACCATATACTCTAGTCCTGCACTTCATGTAGACTAGCTACTGCCGCTTTGATGTTATGAGTGTTTTGAAATATGGTATGATTATTATTTGGTATGTAAGTACAACATTCCCTTTGTATTAGTGCACAAACCCCACCTTTACTGGCCAGAATACTTTGAAAGGTGTCAGCTGTTAGGTTTGCTACTTCTAAGTACAGTTGTGTATAAAGAAATACTTGATGGTAATAACCTGTCAGGTGAAAGTCTGCAGGAGTAAAATCAGGAAGGAAGGTATTATTAAAGTTAAGCATTACTCCATTTTTAACAACAGTGGCATTGCAGGTGGACTTTCCTACAAGCTGTCCAGTGCCATTACATTGCAAGCAAAAGGGGGACTTTGGGAGGGGCTATAATGTAAATAAATTCAGAAATGTTGTGCTGTACAACTGCCCATGTGGCATTAGGAGACAACTCAGGCCTATATGAAAACTTTAATTTACTGTAATTAAGCGGAAATGCATGCTTATGAATACCTTCTAAAATGTGAGGGAATGTAAGCACAAATCCAACAATCAGATACATTTAAATCAATGCGAAGCTGCTCAATTACTAGCAAAAACGTGTTCCAAATGTAAAGATCGTTTTCCTGGAGGAGAGTTCTTTTTATATAGGCTGTGCTGAGTATGGGGAAAACACCAAAGTGAAAAGGAACAAATGGTGGCAATACTGATTGTCCAGAGGAGCATACTCTTCAGGCCACGAGGTTGGCTGCTGTTTTTGCTCCTTGTGGAAAAGTCATTGTTGTGGTGCTTCTTCTCCATCGTGAGGTGGCCCAGCCGGTTCTTGCACAGGGGAGAGGTTACCAGCACTTGCACCCTGTTCCTCTGGCCCTCTTTCTATAGGCTCAGAGGTCTTTTTGCAATGTGAAGCGTGGATCCAGGCACTTTTTCTTTTAACTTTTACAGCCGTCGGGGTTGTCAGGAGAACTTGGTGAGGTCCAGTTCAGCGAGGAGCTAAACAGTTCTTTCTTTTGAATTCTTTTATGAAGATCCAGTCTTCTGGCTCGAAAGGATGGCAGGGTTCTGTGAGCGGTGGCGTGTGCGCCTCCTTGGCCTGGTTGTGGGCAGTTTTTAAGGCTTTGGAAAGAGAAATCACATTTGAGTTAAATGGTCATTTAAATCAGACAGATCACGTACCTGAGGAGGGCGCAGTTCAATGCCCACTCGCATGGCCCAGCCAAAGACAAGTTCATAGGGGCTCATGCCATGTTTCCGGGTTGGATTGGCTCTGGTGGCCATCAGGACTAGAGGGAGTGCTTCTGGCCATTTCAGTCCAGTTTCATGAGTCAACTTAGCTAGTCGAGTTTTGAGATCTGAGTTCTTTCGTTCAACCTGTCCACTGCTTTGTGGATGGTATGGTGTGTGAAATTGCAACTTGACTTGCAAACTTTTGCATAGTAACTGAATCAATTTTGCAGTAAAGTGAGAACCTTGATCACAGTCAATGGAAAGAGGAATACCAAAACGGGGAATAAAGTCTCGAAGAAGATGTTTGGCCACTGCCTCTGCATCTGCTTTACGGCAGGGGTAAGCTTCAGTCCATGAGGAAAAAGTGCAAACAACAACAAGCATGTGTTTGAACCCTTGGGCCGGTGGTAACTCAGCAAAGTCAATCTGTATGTTCTGGAAGGGGCCATCACTCCATGGGCGAGATGATGGTCGAACAGGTTCAGTACGAGAAGGGTTAAAAAACTGACAGGTAGGGCAGGATTGGGCAACCTTACTTGTTTCAGTGGTGACAAAAGGAGCAAACCAGGAAGCTGAAATCATGGCTGCCATCCCCCCTTTGCTCGAGTGGGTCCTACCATGGCACACACGAGCAAGATGTTGAACTAAAGATCGGGGTGCTACTGGACGTCCGTCGGGGTGTCGGAAAATGCCTTGTTCATCAGGGGCGCAGTCAGCCTTTGTCCAGATGAGGTGTTCTGACGGATGTGCCTTCTGTTGGTAATCCTGGAGATTACAGAGGAGCGGCGCCGGCAAAGGTGAATCTGAAAGGGAAACTGCAACAACGAGAAAGGCAGAAGGGCCAGATCTCGCTACTCGTTTTGCAGTCTGATCAGCGAATCTGTTACCCAAAGCTTTAAAGGAGGAAGAAGTAGTGTGTGCTTGTACGTGAACAACAGCTACTTGAGAGGGGAGAAGTAAAGCAGATAAAAGTTCAGAAATTAAAGGAGCATGTGAAATAGATGATCCTGAAGAAGTCAAAAATCCCCGTTCTTTTCAAATTAATCCAAAAGAATGACAAACTCCAAAGGCATAACGGGAGTCAGTGTAAATTTTGGTTCTTTGGTCAGTAGCTAAAGTACAGGCCCTGGTAAGGGCCACCAGTTCTGCAGGTTGAGCTGATCGCAAAGGCACTCTCTGCAAGGTGATGTTCTCAGGAGCTAACAAAGTTAACTCGTATTTGGTTAATCTAGAATTGGAAAGAAATTGTGTCTTTTTGTGGTGTAACAAAGAAGAAACCGCATGAGGAACAGCAACAATTAAAGGATGGCCTAATACCAAAGTAGAGGCCTTTTCAACCAAGTCTGAGGCTGCTGCCACAGCCCGTACACAAGGGGGCAGTCCCCGGGCTACAGAATCCAAACGGGAAGAAAAATAAGCAACAGGTCGTTGATCAGGGCCAAAAGGCTGAGTAAGGACTCCCAGAGCAAAGCCCTGAGATTCATGGCAAAACAGGGTGAAAGGCTTTTGATAATCTGGTCGGGCTAAGGCAGGTGGGGCCTCCAAAGCACTTTTGATAGTGTGAAATGCCTGTATAGTTTCCATGTTTAAGGAAAAGGGGTCCAAATTTAATGCTGAGTACAAGGGTTGGGCCAAATAGGCAAAGGCTAAAATCCATTGGCGGCAGTAGTTAGCTGCTCCCAAAAATTTCCGCAGCTGCCGCTTGGTGGTGGGCAAGGGGAGAGACACAATAGCCTGTAAACGGTCCAGGGAAAGTGATCTAGAATGGGCAGTGATGACATGTCCCAAATAAGAAATACTGGTCTGACAAAATTGCAACTTACTTTTGGAAACCTTGTGTCCCTTGGAAGCCAAATGATTTAAAAGTTGTAATGAGGCTTGTTGGCAAAGTTCCTGAGTTGGGGCAGCTATCAACAAGTCATCTGCATAGGTAATAAGTGTAGCATCTGAAGAAAGGCGCAAATCCTGCAAAGTCGCCCTTAAAGCCAACCCAAACAACGAGGGAGAATCCCTAAATCCTTGAGGTAAGCGGGTAAAAGTTAACTGAGTTCTAGAAGCAGGATCAGTAAAAGCAAATAGATATTGAGAGTCAGGATGAACAGGAACAGAGAAAAAAACTTGTGACAAATCAACAACAGTGAAATATTTTGCTGTAGCCGGTATACTGGCAATAGTTAAAACAGGATCTGGAACAACAGGGTGCAAAGGAACAACAAAATTATTTATGGCTCTGAGGTTCTAAACAAATTTGTAAATAGAAGAACCATCAGGGTAAAACTTTCCAGTTTTTTTTTCTTTTCTTTTTTCTCACAGAAAGAATAGGACTATTTACAGGGGATTGACTAGGCACCAAAATGCCCTGTTCCTGAAATTTCAGGATTACCCTACGAATGCCTTCTGTGGCTTTTAAAGTCGATGGATATTGAGGAATAGAGGGAAAGGATTTACCCAGCTTTACTGATACTTGAAGCGGGTCAATACCTTGCAGCAGGCCCATGTCATCTGGTAAGTCTGCTCACAACTGGGGAGGCAAGCAGACAGCAACTCCTGTTGATCAGGCAGGAGAGGCTGTCCCGCCTCCTCCGTGGCAAGGGCCATCAGTAAAGTTGGAGAATCAGGAGACAATAGTTTGACAAACATGCCATCAGGAGAACACAAAATTTGAGCATTCAATTTGCACAGTAAATTCCTTCCCAACAAGTTGACTGGGGTGTCACGGCTAATGAGGAAAGAGTGCCGCTCCGTGAGTGGGCCCAGGGTTACAGTGGTGGCTTCAGAGAGCGGCTGGCTAGTTGTAACACCATCAACCCCTGATAGTACACACACCCCAGGCAAGAAAGGGAGCGTCTGACACTTTAAACACAGAACAAGTAGCCCTGGTATTTACTAGGGCAAAAACAACATGACTATTGACATTTGTAAACTGAAATAATAATAATTATTATTATATGTGTGATGTGAAGCACACTCAAAGAAAATCCTCAAACACACATACATACATTCTTATTCAAAGACTTACAAACTTTAAACACCACAAATTTTGTTTCACACCTCTATATTCACATGAAGCCGGCATACATTGTTTCTTGCAGACATCCAGTATTAAACTTACACACAAATGCATACACCACCGTGTGTGGAAAATAAACTTTTTAGAATTATTAACACCCTATTTAAATGGAGAAGGTTCTTCTTTGTTAGGGGGTTTCAGTGCGCTGGTTTACAAGGAAACCTCTTGCTATGAAAAACACTACGTGCAGGTGTCTCAGGACAGGGCTTTCACACATGACAAAATGTTGACCTCTAGTGTCACCTCCCGGAGGGAAAGGGGGCCATCCCTCCTGGCGGGGACAATAGGGAGCCTGATTTGGGGTCCTGCAGGACTGGAGGGGCTGGGACTGTACTTGCATAACACACATTTGGACAAGTTGCTTTTTATCCGTTTCTTCCTATATTATTTCCCAAATCTGGGAACAGGCAGAGGTAACATCATTCAAGGATTGGGTCCTATAATTAATCATAGCAGTCTGTAAGCGAGTGCGTACCACTGGCTGAAGGCCAGCCACTGCATCAGGATTTAACCCTGAGTGTAAAAGCAATAAGGAGGAAAAAAGAGACGAGCACTAGGACCCTGCCGTCTCAAGTTGCAACGCAGCTCGAGCAGGAGAAAGGAGAGTTGGGGAAGTTACAGGTAATAGAGAACTTGTAGGAGGGGATCCCGGTGTCTCAGGACGAGGAGAAAAACATTCCTGAACAGTGGATTTATTGGTTTCATCGTCCCATAGACATCAGGCATCCGTTTGTTTCAAGTGAGTTAATACTGGGATACAAAAAGAGCCAGTCAAAAAAAACCCTCCAGCTCTGGTTGATCCCGAGTGTAGAGAAATTCCATTTCTCAACCCATTTTACAGCAGGTATTTCATACTGGCGAGCTATGTATTCCACCGGGCTCACTGGGCTAGGTCCCAGTGAGTCCTTGGACTCCGCCGTTCTCATTATAAATAATACAGCAGCAGGATTGCAATCAAATCAAACTCCGAGGCAGTCTGGAGAACTTAAGTTCTGATCTCTGCACACCCAGAGCCCCTGGGGCGTCCCCCTGGGATTTTTAAAGAGATGCAGCACTTACCGCAGGATCTCCAAGGGACTCCTGTGTTCCTCGTATCCCACTTCTTGACACCAGAAATGACGAGGATTTTCTGTGGGTAAAGATCTGAAACGAGGAGGCTGCAGCTGCAAACAGCAAATACTCTTTATTCAGCAGATTTACACAACGCGTTGTGGGCCTCTAGGATCAAGGAATCCCGAGCGCCCCTACAACAAAGAGTACTATACTTTTATACTGAAATCCTTGGGCGGAGGGCCCATATATGGTTTTGTCGCATCGGCGCACTTTAGGACCATTACCACATAACTCTTAAACTCATTATTTAGAGAAGGGACAGTTCACTTCTAAGTTCAGATAAGAAAGGAATTAGGGAGGTTTAGGAGGGTCTAATCTAGGCCGAAACCAATTGTATAAAGGAGCAGTCCTGTAAACAAGGTAATCTTCAAAGGTAGGGCTTATTTATTTGAGGAGAACCAGAGTCTGTTTAATATTAAAGGTAAAGCAAGCATTCCTAGCATGACGGGGTAACTATAGGTTATAAACTCTTTAATATTGTCCAAGATGGCAGAGGGTACTATAGGACAAAACAAAATATTGGGGTTTTCTCCATCAACTCCCCCGTCTGATACTTAAGAGAAAAGTATCACCATATGGTTTTGTCTGCGGGCCCTCAGAGGAAAGCGGAGTCTGGGCAAGGCTGGGGTTGGCTGGGGAAATCCCTTGCACAGGAATGCAGCAGGCAAAATTACAGCAGCAAGCAAGGGAGCAGACCTAGGGTTTGAGTTAAAGGAAGCTAAACTTTTAGCACACCAGAAGAGTAGTTTACACAGTAAGTAGAGAAGGCCAAGGCCTAAAATGACAGCAAATAATAAGAATAACATGTGCTTAATCCAACCTGGGATATCTGGAAGCAGGTCAGTGAGCCAGGACCACCAACCCCAATTTTGTGATTCGTGGAGTTTTATCACAGCAGTTTTAAGATGCTGTGCGTTTTGAAAAATGGTGTAACTGTTGTCTGGAATGTAGGTGCAACATTCACTTGTGATTAAGCGGATGTGCATACATAGGAATACCCTCAAAGGAGTGGGAGGGAATAGAGGCACAAATTCAACAGTTAGATACATTTAAATCAATGCGAAGCTGTTCTATTACTAACAAAAGGTATTAGCAGAGTCTAAAGAACGTCTTTTTCAAGGGGAGTTCTTTTCACTTAGGTTGTGCTGAGAACTGTAGAAACCCCCCTTGACACAAGGCAGAAATAGTTTATCTTGATTAGGCACAGGTCGAGTACTGGTCTTTAATATTGTTGTGGTGCTTCTTCTTCATCATGAGGTGGCACAGCCGGTTCTTGTACAGGGGAGAGGTTACCAGCACTTGCACCCTGTTCCTCTGGCCCTCTTTCTATAGGCTCAGAGGTCTTTTGCAATGTGAAGGGTGGATCCAGGCACTTTTTCTTTTAACTTTTACAGCTGAGGAGGGCGCAGTTCAATGCCCACTTGCATGGCCCGTCCAAAGACAAGTTCATAGGGGCTCATGGGCAACTGTAGCGGCAGTAGCTCGGCGGCAAGGGTAGGCCTCAGTCCAGCCAGAGAAAAGGCAGATAACTACCAGCATGTGCTTGTAACCTTGTGCCGGGGGTAAATCAGCAAAGTCTATCTGGAGATTCTGAAAGGGCCCGTCACTCCATGGGCAGGAGGATGGGTGACAAGGCTGGGCACGAGCCGGGTTGAACAGTTGGCAGGTGGCACAGGATTGGGTAACCCGGCGGGCTTCAGTAGTGACAAAAGGGGCAAACCAAGAGGCAGAAATCATTGCAGCTATCCCCCCTTTGCTAGAGTGTGTCATTATGTGAGACACTCGAGCCAAATGCTGCACCAAGGCACGCGGTGCTACTGGACGTCCATCAGGGTGGCGCATGATGCCATCAGAGTCAGGGGAACAGCCAACTCGCGTCCAGATGCGTTGTTCTGAGGGATGGGCAGCAGCTTGCTGGGCAGCGAGGTCTTCAAGGGAGGGGACATCAGCCGGAGAAGTATCTGAAAGGGAAACTGCGGCAACGAGGCAGAGAGAAGGGCCAGATTTTGCTGCTCGTTTCGCAGTTTGATCAGCAAATCTGTTGCCAAAGGAGTGGCAGACACCAAAAGCATAGCGAGAGTCAGTGTAAATATTGACATGCTGATAACACAGTCATGGGAGAGAGTCATGTCGTCAGAGTCAGAGACAGGCAGAAGAGAAGCAGGATTCAAAGCAGAAACACGGTGAAGAGTAACATTTTTAGGAGCCAGCAAAGACAATTCAAAAATCCTGGAATGATTGTACAGCTTCAGGAGACAAGAGAAAAGGATCAAGGGACAGTGCAGAATAGAGAGGTTGAGCCAACTGGGCATAGCCCAGCATCCACTGACGACTGTAATTAGCAGCACCCAAAATTTTTTGTAATTGCCGAGGGGTAGAGGGCACTGGCAGGGACATAATGGCGTTCAGCCTGTTCAAGGAGAGGGAGCGAGTTTCAGCAGTGATCACGTGTCCCAGGTATTGAATCTGGGGTTGACAAAACTGGAGTTTAGCACGAGAAACCTTATGTTCCTTCAGGGCCAAATGCTGTAAAAGTGCAAGAGAGGCAGCCTGGCAAACTTCTAAGGTTGGGGCAGCAATCAGCAAATCATCTGCATAAGTAATGAGTGTTGCATCGGAAGGCACAACAAAATCAGACAAAGTTTGGCGGAGAGCCAATCCAAAAAGGGAAGGGGAATCACGGAAACCCTGGGGGAGACGGGTAAAAGTAAGCTGGCAACGTGTGGAGGGCTTAGTAAAGGCAAACAAATACTGAGAATCTGGGTGTATCTGGGACAGAGAAAAAGGCTTGGGATAATCAACAACAGTAAAAAACTTAGCATCAGTTGGTATGGAGGCAATAGTGAGAACCGGGTCAGGAACAATGGGATGCAAGGGAACAACAAAATCATTCACTGCTCGCAGATCTTGGACAAACCGATAAACAGGGGAGCCATCAGGGTGGAATTTTCCCGGTTCCTTTACCGGCAGGATGGGGCTGTTAACAGGGGACAAACAGGGTGTTAAAATGCCTTGTTCAAGGAAGCTTTGAATGACACGGTGAATGCCAGCTGTAGCTTCAACAGACAAAGAATACTGAGGAACGGAGGGAAAAGACTTGCCAGGTTGTACTGAAATTTGCAAAGGTGCAATGCCTTGCAGCAGCCCCACATCATCAGGGGTGGCTGCCCACAATTCGGGAGGCAAAGCAGACAAGAACCTCTGGTGATCAGGCAGAAACTCTTGTCCTGCTTCCTCAGTAGCAAGGGCCATAAGAAGTACAGGAAAAATGGGCTGCGGCAGGTCCAGAAAGACACCATCAGGTGAACAGAGAATTTTAGCATTCAATTTGCAAAGCAAGTCTCTTCCTAACAAATTTACCGGTGTGTTGCGGCTTAAGAGGAAAGAATGTCTCTCTGTGAGCGGACCGATGGTTACAGTGGTGGGCTCAGAAAGAGGCACTCTAGAGCATATGCCCTCCACCCCTACAGTAGAGAGGGAGGAGGAGGAAGGCACCACTGTGGGGAAAAGGGAAGACTGGAGCATAGAACAAGTAGCCCCTGTATTTACTAGGGCAGAAACAACATGACTATTGACATTTGTAAACTGAAATAATAATAATTATTATATGTGTGATGTGAAGCACACTCAAAGAAATCCTCAAACACCCAGACATACATTCTCACTCAAAGGTCTTCAAACTTTAAACACAAATTTTGTTTTACCCCCTACATTCACATAAAGTTAGCATACATTGTTTCTTGCAGACATCCAGTATGAAACTTACACACAAATGCATTACCAACACGTGTGGAAAATAAGCTCTTTTTAGGATTACTAACACCCTATTTAAATGGAGAAGGTTCTTCTTTATTAGGGGTTTTTAGTGTGCGCTGGTTTTACAAGGAAACCTCTTGCTATGAAAGCACTACGCGCAGGTGTTTCGGGACAGGGCTTGGCAATGTCCCTGTCCATGCATGACAAAATTTTGACCTCTAGCGTCAGCTCCCGGAGGGAAAAGGAACCATCCCTCCTGGCGGGGACGATAGGGAGCCTGATTTGGGGTCCTGCAGGACGGAGAGGGCTGAGATTGTACTTGCAAAAAAAATTTTTTTGCAAGTTGCTTTTTATCTGTTTCTTCCTATATTATTTCCCAAATCTGGGAACAGGCAGAGGTAACATCATTCAAGGATTGGGTCCTATAATTAATCATAGCAGTCTGTAAGTGAGTGCGTACCACTGACTGAAGGCCAGCCACTGCATCAGGATTTAACCCTGAGTGTAATTTAAAAGCATTAAGGAGGAAAAAAGAGATGAGCACTAGAACCCTGCGGAAAATCACAGGAGAAACAGTCAGGGTTTGCCTGCCGTCTCAAGTTGCAATGCAGCTCGAGCAGGAGAAAGGAGAATCGGGGAAGTTACAGGTAATAGGGAACACGTAGGAGGGGATCCCGGTGTCTCGGGATGAGGAGAAAAACATTCCTGAACAGTGGATTTATTGGCTTCATCGTCCCACAGACACCAGGCATCCATTTGTCGGGGATGGTTTGAGTCAAGGTTTAACCCTAAGTGAGTACGTACAGGAATGCAAAAAGACCCAATTAAAGGAAACTGCAGTTCCGGATTATCTGCAGATAAAAAATACCATTTATGCACATAACGGCACGCAGGCCGGCCATATCTTTGGGCCATGTAGCCTACAGGGGTGTCACCCGGGGGCAACTTGGACTCCTCTGAGCCCATAACAAAATTATTAAATTAACAAAGTAACAACAAAACTCACACTATAATTTTTACAAATATAAACCACATTCCATTATTAAAAATCAGACAAGCAAAGTTAAAACACCCATCAACAACCCAATTATCAATCTAATAACCACTGCCAGCAGCAGCTTCTAATATTCACCAGAACAAAGTAAAAAAAAACCATCAACAATCCAGATATTAATATTTTTAATCAAATTCAGTATCAAACTATCCATTACAATATCAAACTATCAGTATTAGATTCAATATTTCAGTATCAGATTATCAGTTTCAGATTCAATAATTCAGTATCAGACTATCAGTTTCAGATATTGGACAATATCAGAATCAGATTCAGTATCAGACTCAGTATAAAATTCAGTATCAGACTCAGTATAAAATTCAGTCTCAGATTCAGTATAAAATTCAGTCTCAGACTCAGTATAAAATTCACTATCAGATTCAGTAGCTAGCTTTCAATTAATGATCTTAAAACTTTTAAATCTCAGGCTCTGAGGTAGTTAGAAGGACCAAATAAATTAATTAAATCCTAATCTCTACCCATTTCAGAAGCCAAGGGGCGTCCCCCAGTACCAGCAGCACTTACCTCACTCTCCCGGGTTTTGGCACCATTTGTTGGGGAAAAATATCCCCCCCAGATTGAAGAGTGGAGGCTGCTTTGGATCCAAGAATTAGTTTATTCCAAATTGATCAAAAACAAGCAAAGTAATGAAAATATACACAGCGCTGTGGATCTCAGCCACACAAAGGGATTCTGAGATGAGATGTTGGAAATGGGGTACAGCATACATACCCTTAAGCAGGGACATTAGCTTCTGCGCATTACAAAGAATTACATACTTCTACAAATCACACAGCTGCGCAGTAAAAAAGATTATACATACTTTAACTTCATGATGATTGGTCCTGTGCTAGTTGCTGAGGTGAAATCCTGCTTAGAGCATGATCTCCTGACTTCTGCTAGCTGTTTGAATGTTTCATTATGGCCATCTGCAAGGTCCCAGCACATTTTGCAGAATAAAGCAGTCTTGCTGTTTATTTGAACTGGGATAAACTCTTCAGTCTGTAATTTTCCACCTCAGTACCCTGTGGCAGAGCACCGATGTCCAGATGTTGTTGAGTGATCTCCTCTACGTGGGTTGATGGATTCTATCTTTTATCCCATTACATGTGGCTGCTGGAACACCCCTTTGGGAGCCTTGAATGCCAGTGGAGATAAAGAGATCTGGGCTTCACATTGGAACACAGCCATGCCCATGGGCACCTACCCAAGATGGTGCTGCCATGGGATGCTTGGGAGAGTGAAGCTGTTTGCTCTGTGGTAATAATCAGCATGATTACAGATTGACCCTCCAGGCTGGTGGTCCATATGTTGCTAGCTGTTACACCAGTGTCCTGCTGCTTGCCCGTGGCATCTTGTGACACTGTCAGGCTCAGTTTGCGAAGCTTGGCTTGCTTGCACCCTCAGCTCGGGGGCCCTATCTGACCAGAGTGCCTGCTGAGCTGGAGTTGACTGCCCTGTCCAATGTGCTCAACCGTTCTGATGTCAGAGCTGCTTTTCTGTAGCACTTCATGGTAGAAGTCCATATGTGTGCCCAGGGTTACTGCCATAGCCTCTTTTCCTGGGAGGCCTTTGTCCAGGAGTGCCTGTTCCCTGAATGCCAGTCTCCTCCACCCTGAGTCTGCTGTGTTTGCAACCTTCTTGGTGGAATGGCACTCCATGTAGCTCCAACCCAGGTCATGCTTGTTGGTATATGCAACATCCATAAGGTAATGCATCCTGCATTATGAACAGTAATTGACTATAGAGTCACCAGATGGTGCTGCTAAGTTTATATGTACATGGAAGGGAGATGGGGTTTTACAGTTGAATTCCTTTGTGTAACCACTCCTTCTTCCCTTCTCTCTCATTGTCTCAGTCTCCATTTTGTCTTCTTA
>QEPC01015561.1:3619805-3648464 GCA_003113815.1 Sphenodon punctatus
TCTGCTGGCGGGTTGGCAGAACCTTATGGCTGGCAGAGCTCTAGGGAGGGGCTTGTCCATTGTAGGCGGAGCCTCCAAAAGTCCAGGAACAAAGAGTTTTCAACAAAAAGGCTGAGCTGGCTCAGCTGCCCAAACTGCGTTTCCTATTGAAAACGCGATTTGGGCGGCTGAGCCCCTCAGTCCACAGTATGCATAGGGCGTGCTGTGGAGGGAGGGGTTAGCCTTTCCATTGCGCCTAATGGGCGCAATGGAGCTTCTCACCTGGGCGCTTGTTACAAATGCCCAGGCGAGAAGCTTTGTGCCAGGTGGCTGAGGCAGGGACCAGCACGCATGCGCGCTGCTCCCAGTCCCTGCCTCGTGGGTCACTCAGGGACATGGCTGGAGGTGTGCTCTCAACAGCACGCCTCCAGCCAGCCTGCTTCCTGGATTCTGCGCTGCCGCTCTCCCCAGCAATCTACCACTCAGAGCAGCGGGAGTGGGGGTGGAGCGGCAAGGCAGAAACCTGGGAACTTTTTTGTTTGTTTGTTTGTCTGACAGTCTGACAGTCGCAGCAGCCTCTGAAGCTGGTCAGAGGCTGCTGCGACTGTCAGAAGTGGCGGCGTTGTTTTGTTTTTGTTTTTAATGGCGCTGTGGGGGTCCCCCAGGGTGCGCTAGGGGGACAATGCCCCAAATTCCCTGCAAGGGGAACCACGCCTGCACCCTCTGGGAGATGGGCAGGCACAGTGACCAATTCTGCTGCTGTGCCCTATCCTGTCCCGTGGTCGGGGCCACGATCTGGCCAGACGTTACCTGCAGCCCATCCTAGATTGTGGCCAATCCAACCATGGTTGGGGCCCGATCCCACCATGCTTCCAGACCTCCGGGTGGCTGGAGGTCAAAAAGCGTGGTCAATGTGATTCCCACCAGGTATTCACTGGGGTGAACATCTGATGGAAATCCCTTTAGATGTTACGGTACAAACGGCCACCACAGGGGATTCACTGTGGGTGACCGTGGTATCGTAACGTCTGAAATTACCCCATGTAGCTTAACATTCTGTCACCAATAGCGGCCAGGTTAGGTTGCCTCAAGGGAGTACGCAGCAGGTTACAGTGGGGTAATCAATTTCCTGCCATACTCCCCCTGCTCCCAACAGTCAAGGGTCTTGTTCCCCTGTCTAACGTAACTAGTAGCCCTTTATAGACCTGGTCTCCAGAAATGTATCCAATCTCCTTTTGAAGCCAGTTATGCTACTGGCTTGCAAAACATCCTCTAGCAATGAGTTCCACAGATTTATTGTAAGTTGCATGAAAAAGTACTTTCTTTTATTTGCTTTAAATTTGCTGCCTGATAATTTTATGGAGTGTGATCCCTGGTTATACTATTTTTAGAAATGGTAAATACTAAATAGCAGCTCCAAGGACAGACTTAGGGGCAGGCAACCTAGGCAGTTGCCTAGGGTGGCAGATTTGGAGAGGCAGCAAAAAAGCCTCTCCGCAAGCTGCCACCTCTGCCTGTTGCCACCTGCTGCTGCAGTCACCTACACAGCTGAGTGAGGATCAGCTCAGGTGTGCAGGCGGCTGTGGTGGCCAGTTTTCCTGTGCATGCTCTGCCACATTTGCTCTCTGCGTATGCTCAGAGAGCAAATATTAATTTTATTTATTTATTTATTTGATTTGATTTATAGGCCGCCCCCTCCTGCTATGGCAGCTTGGGATGGCTTACAACATGCTAAAACATAAAAATACAAACATCAATACAATAAAATATGAATAAATATAAAAATAAATAACTGTTTAAAATTACAATAAAACACATAATGGCAGCGTTAAGAACACAAGAACCAACTCTCTCCCCTTTCCAACCCCCACCAATTACCCATCTCCCTTGCCAAAACCCCAGAGGAATAGCCAGAAAGAGGGAAGATCTGGGACCAGGAGGACCTCTGTTGGGAGGGAGTTCCACTGCCTTGGTGCAGTCACAGAGAATGCCCTCCTCATTGTCCCCACCCAAGATACTCGGGTGACCCAGAGGAGAGCACCCCTGGGCAACCACAAGGGTCAATCCAGGACCTGGTGTGTGTGTGCGAGGTGATTCCGCAGATAGGCAGGACCCAAGCCATATAGGACTTTATAGGTCACTATCAAAACCTTGAATTGGACCTGGAAAACTATTGGCAGCCAGTGCAATAAATGGAGCACCGGTGTAAAGTGCTCATGACAACCTGTCCCCATAAGGAAGTGGGCTGCCACATTCTGCACCAGCTGCAGTCTCCGGACCATCACCAAGGGTAGCCCCACATAGAGTGTGTTGCAGTAGTCCAGTCTTGAGGTGATGAAAGCATGGAAGATGGTGGGTAGGTCGGAGTCTGAGACATACGGCCAAAGCCGTCGTACCAGATGTAATAAGCGAAATGCTCCCTTCGCCACCACTGCCACCTGGGCAGCCAGGCAGATCTGAGAGTCAAAGAGCACCCCTAGACTCTGAACCTGAGGGACCAACAGAGGGTGGACCCCATCAATGATGGGTGCCACCACTCCCTCAGCCCCTCCCACCAGCATCACCTCCATCTTGTTGGGATTCAGCTTCAGATGGTTCACCCTCATCCAGTCTCTCACAGCCGCCAGACTGGTAAGCACAGAAACTGCCAAAATATTATTTATTTATTTATTTCAAGCATTTTTAACCCACCCATCCTGCCACAGGCAGCTCTGGGCGCCGCACAATATAAAACATTAACATTAAAAACAACTTTTAAAATAGACAACAACGGGAGGTATACAAAATCCCCAACCACCCCCCACTCTAACCCATTCCCCCCCCAAAGCCAGGCAAAACAGCCACGTCTTGCAGCAGTGTCAAAACAAGGGGAGATCCGGGGCCAAACAGGCCTCCACCGGCAGGGAGTTCCACAGCCGTGGGGCAGCCACCAAGAAGGCCCTCTCATTCATGGCCCCAGAGAAGCTGCCCAGAGAAAGCTCAGTGGAGCTTTCTCAGTGGAGAAAGCTGCCCGAAAAAGTAGCACCTCATAGGGAGATGTACAGAGATGTTGTAGCGAGGCAACCAGATGGGCCAGAACGTCAACCGGGATCAGTTGATGGGTATCCCTTCTCGGCCCCTGTTCCCTGGCTCAGCCCTTGGCTGCCCTGCAGAGCCTGTGTCCTGCACATGGGTTTGCTACCCCCTCGGTTTTGCAGAAACTGCAAGGCTATAGCTGCCAGGCGACACTTTATGGCACGCAGGGCCAACCCATGGCAACTCAAGTGTGCTGTGAACCACTCCATGTGATAGGGAGGGATGGGTCACGTCTCTTGGAAACCATGTGAAGACAGAAAATTGCAGAACACCCAAAAGGAGCTGGTGTATGCTCGCCAGGTTGAGCTCAATACAGTAGCTCTAACTCCTTTCTCTAATCTGTTTTCCCAAGCTTCCACAAGGCCTCCGGCATCACCTCTAGGTGGGTGTTGGCGTCCGGCACCAGCAAACGAAACCTCTCCATCTGAAAATGAGAGAGGGAATCATCAATTTCATTATGCACCCTGGGCATGTGTTTGGCCAAGAAATACATGTTCAGGGAAAGGTACCTCTTTACAATCCAACATACCAAGGTCATAACTCTGGTGGACTTACTAGATTGTCGGTTTGCTACCTGTACCACTGTCTGATTGTCCGACCAAAAACATATGTTGGAGTCCCGAAAGTGATCACCCCAGAGCTCCAAAGCCACTAGTAAAGGGAAGAGCTCCAGAAAAGTTATATCCCTGACAATATCTGTAGTTGCCCATTCAGCCGGCCACTGCTGGGCACACCATCTACCCTGAAAGAAAACCTGACCCCCTGCCGCATCAGAGACCACCTAGAGGTCCGCTTCCAGAAGCCAAACTTCCCTCCACAGAGAAACCCTGTTATAACTCTCGAGGAACGTACGCCACACCCCCAGGTCCTCCCACAGGCCTTTAGAGATCCTGATGCGATGGTGGGGGGACGAGACCCGCACAGTGGCATGGCCTAGCTGTGCACAGAAAGCTCTCCCCAGAGCAACTACCCTGCAGGCAAAGTTTAAATGGTTGAGCAGGGCCTGCATAGCTCTCAATGTCACTTTCCTAGCACCCATTATGTGGGCGAGCAGCACCTGCAGGGAGGCCAGCTTGTCTAGAGGGAGACTAGATGTGCCAATCAGTATCCCCAGGAATGAGAGCCAGGTGGTAGGCCCTTCAGTTTTTTCCCCAGCCAACGGGACTCCCAGCTCTGCCGCTAATCTAGTGAACATGGACATAAGCTGCACACACTCCTGAGAGCCTGCCTGCCCTGAGAAGAGGTAATCGTTGAGATAATGCAATATGTGCGGTAAACCAGATCATTCCTTGACAGCCCACTCCAGCATGGTGCTAAAACGCTCAAAAGTGGAGCAGGAAATGGCACAGCCCATGGGCATGGCCTTGTCATAGAAGAACTGACCCCTAAAGGAAAAACCCCAAAGGTCGAAATCCCTAGGAGATACCGGCAGCAGTCGGAACGCTGACTGAATATCGCACTTCCCCATGAGCGCCCCCTTTCCACATGCATGCACTATACGCACCGTGGCATCCAAGGAGGTGTACTGAATTGAGCACAGGTCCGGGTCAATCCCATCATTAACAGAACTGTCCCTGGGGTAGGCTCAATCTGTATTCCCCCGGGGTCTTTTTGGGTACTATCCCCAACGTAGAGCACCTAAAAGGACGAAATGGGGGGGGCTGAACGGACCTGCCACCTTCCCCCCGTCATCTCCTTTTTAAGCTTGGTCCAAACAACCTCCTCCATGCCATGCACATATTTAAGGTTGTTAGCTACCTGGTTGACCCGTGTACCCATGTATGGAATTTCAAAACCCCCAGAAAAACTCAGCAATAAGTAATCCGCATCCAGTCTGTTCGGGTATTGTTGCAGAAGGGGGGCTAACGCTTCAAGCCTGATTGGCGTAGGAGCCAACCCCATGACCAACTTCCGCCTGGTGTCCCCCGCTGCCTCCCTGACGTTCCTGCTTCGGTCCCCTGCTTGCAAATCTTTGCTTCCCTACATCGGGACACCCCTTAAAACAGGAAGAGGTGGAGTGGCCATTGCCACAGATTGTGCAGGCATGAGCATGCTTACAACGGGCACGAAAACAACCCTTGCCATTAAAAGTCCAGCATACCGGCTTCCCTGTCACTTGCTTCAACGGGCCTGGCAGAACCACCCCACTCCTCGTGCATATGCCAACAACTGGGTGATGAGGGGCCATGGTCTGCGAGTGTAGATTACAATCTACAATGTCCCACAAGGTGTGGGGATTAGATGCGGCCCTCCGATGAAACATTTTGTCGTACTTGAGCCAAGCCATCCCCCCCAAATCCAAAAAGGCCTTTTGTATAATGGCGGCATATTGAATCAGATACCATGCCCTACTCAGGAACCTATATGCCACCCCCCCCACCTCATGTATATGTAAAAACAGGCAGACTACTTTTCCCAGGTTCTGGGTACTGGGGGCCTTTTCCTCTTTCCCTTGCCCCCTTTGTCGGACTCACTGGTCTCCTCCCCCGGCTCCTCCCCATGCAACAACATAAAAATGTCGATGAACTCCCCCTTCCATATTTTCTCCTTGGTATTGGGGACAGGTGATCATCCGGCAAGGAGATGGGGATGGCATAGGTGTGCAAGGCCGGAGTAAAACCCGTCCGGCCGTAAGTGGCATGTGCGCCTATGTCAACAGCCCTTGTGTCCCAAACCGGGGTCGCAGCATTGGCATCTACCACCAGTGCTGCTGATTTTTCCCAATACCACTGCCCCGCTTGCCCCTCGGCAACTGTGCCCACCCCTGGAGCAACACCCGCAGTGCTAACTGTTCCAACACCCCCTGGGCTCCCAGCAGCTGAGCTTGGCCTGGTTGCAGCAGCCGTGGTACTGCTTAGTCCAACTCCCCCCCCCGGGCCCCCGGCAGCTGAGCTTGGCCCGGCCACTGCAGCCATGGTGCTGCTTAGTCCAGAACCACCTGGGCCCCTGGCAGCTGAGCTTGGCCTGGTCACTGCGGCCATGGTGCTGCTTAGTTCAAGCCCCCCCAGGCCCCCAGCAGCTGAGCTCACCCCGGCTACAGCACCCTCGGTGTTGCTCGGTCTGAAACCCCCTGGGCCCACAGAACCCACAGTCCAGGTGACTGTGGAACCCGTGGACCCCTCACCTTGTTCCCTTGTCGGTGCCGGCATCCAGCTTGTCTCTGGCGCGTCCATCCAGGTTGCCTGCGTTGCTGCAGCCATTGTTCTGATAGCTGCCTTTGGTAGCCCACTCTTGGCCATCGTGCTGGTATAAACCAGAGTCCAGCCGCCTCGCCCCTGCATACGCTTGGGCCGTGGGGGAGCCGTGGCCATCTCGACCAGACTCTGAGCATGAACGGATTCCAGTGCTGTGATCAGCATTGTAGTCACCTCCCTCAGGGAGTACCGAGGAGCACTGTCCAGCTGCTCCTGACCATCCCGTGGGGGAGGAGTGGCAACGGCCCTTGACCTGGGTCGCCCTCTCCCTACATTAGCAGCTGGGGGAGAGGGGGCATGGCCCAAGCACCCCTGCCACCTCGGTTAGCTCTTGTGCATGCCATGTCAACCTGTGCTTAGGGAAGATACAAAGAAAAATTGCATTAACCCTTATTGTGCCTTCACGAGTGCTCTGGGCTACACCCCTGCGAAGGAGTAGCGAGGGGTATGTATATAGTGCTTTGTGCTACACTGTGACTGGAGGGTTCGTGAAAGGAGTGTTTATGTGGTGCTTAGTGCTACACAGTCATGAATTATTTTTTTTTTTAATTTAATGGCACTTGCCACAGTGCTGTTTCTGGGTCCCCCGCATGTGAGCGCAGCAGTACTCCACAGGGGCTCCACTCTCCTGGGGCATGTATCTTACCCAGGGCTCCATAGCTAGCAGTCATGCCCCCCCCGGGGCTCCTTGTCTCCACCTGGAGGTTCTTCCAGTGCCTGCAAGCGCTGTCGCATGGCTCATCGCGGTGGTGCATCGACTGGTCTGCCCACCCCAGGGCACATTTCCCCTCTGGAGTCTCCTCCCGAGCATGCAAGCCCCCCGTCGCGTGGCACAGCACGCAGAGCCTCACAGCACCAACCCCTCTCTGAGGCTTGTAACAGCCCCCCCAGGGGCTCCTGCTGCATGCCCCCCCCCGGTTCATAACTTCCCCCCTAAGGTCTCCGTTTAGGGGTCCAAGCACCATTGCGTGTCTCTGTAAGGTGTGATTCTACAGTTCACCCCCCCCTCGGGGTTATAACCGGCAATTGCTGCTTTAACAACCTCACCTCTGGGGCTCCACATCCAAGTGCTGCCTCGTGTCCCTGTGCAGGGCGGTTCCACTGATCTCCCCCTGCCAGGGCACTTAACTGGTTTTAAAGGGGTGGAGCACACTGCAATTGGGGGCGGGGAGGGAGAGCCGCTAAAGCGCCTCAGCCAGGATCCTTTAATCAGGTAGGCCAGCTCTGACTTGCTAGCCCTCACCAAACCGGTCCCACACACCCCAGTGGCCAGTGGGTGGTCGCAACCTCCCCCCCCAAGGGCTCCATGTCCAAGCAACACCATGTGTTACCACACAGCATGCTTCTGCTGTTCCTCCCCCCACCCAGGGCTTGCAACCTGTAAAGTGCCGCTGTGATGTGACCCCGCGTGGTGCGCTTCCCCTGTTCTGCCCACCTCCCCCCGCAGGCTCTAAGCTCCTTCTGAGGCTGCTACAGGCCATGCAAGTGCTGCAGCATGGCTCCACGCAGTGGCGTATTCCCCCTTCTGGTCCGGGGCCCTGGTCGGGGGCCCTGAGTGCTCATGCAGTGACACAGCCAATGACCAGTGTCCCCCCCCCAGGGCTCAATGCCCTCCCCCATCTGGGTCCCCCATGTGCTCAGTATGGGGCGCTTCTCTGTGACGTGACCTCCCCAGGGATGAACCGCATCCCCGCCGGGCGGCGGGACAGCACACGAGCTCCCAGATAGCTGCTATGGGAACCCCTGGGATCCCTGGGGCTCTAAAGAGACTCACGGGTTCCAAAGGATCCCTGGCTCACTTGCAGTCACTTACCTGTTGAGATGAAAGGGATCACAGAGGCAGCAGGTAAGAAAACGTTCCAGTCCTGGCCCAAAGGTGAGGAAGAGGGAGAGCACCTGGCCGACCCAGGTATAGGTACCTGCCTGGGTCTCTGCCCTCCAGGTTCCTCTCCTCCTTCTGCATTGGGCCCTGATGCCACACTTCCTGAGCAGCCTGGGTGGGGCAAAGGGGGCCTTTGCCCATCCCCTGCTCAGCCCCTGTTCAGGGCAGGCGGGCACAAAGCCACCCCCCCCTCACCCCCGCTGAGTGCCTGGGGGTGTCCTCATATGGTTATTCAATACTCAGCCATTGAAAGATTTCCAGGAAGGGATCTAGTGGGAAGCAGTGTGTCCCTCCTCTTACTCCTTCCACTGGTGCCCCCCTCCCTCCTTAGCTATGGGCCTGTGGACAGTTAATAGAAGCAGAGTAAACTTCAGCTCTAAGCTATTTAGAATGCAATATATTTGTGATCATTTTTACCAGCCACTGGATGTCACTGTTTCTCCAAAGACATAGGCAAAGGGGGATCTGCTTGTTGGGAAACGAAATGTCCACCATCAGTTTCACACAGTCTGTATAATACTTTTATCTCTGTTTGTAACTACAGGCATGATTCTTTTTCTATGGATGTCAAACCCAAAGCTCTTATTGACACAAGTATAGGGATACTAAGTCTAGTGTATTGAACCAATAACTATATAGCTCATTTTGATTTAACACTAACATCCTGGAAGAATTGCACTCCTTGTCCTCTTTTTCTTTGTAGATTTCCAAAAATGGTTTAAGATCGTCTTTTTTTTAATAGGGTGGCAAAATATTTGTGCTGCATTCTACAGAATTAACACCGTATTTGTTGAGGGTTAGTTGCTTCTCCTTAGGGAGTTTTGGTGTTTGCTCATGGTGTTGCTTATTTTTACTGACTTGTACGGGTGCTAAGGGGGAAAGGTTAGATGAAATTCCCATGTACTTTCCCTTCTTTCAACTACGAGTAATTTCAGACATGATAGGCCTTTTGGCCCACCACGCTGAACCCTGGACCAGGATCTATCTCGGATCCCAGTCCGTGATCAGACCGGCCGTCCTTTAGATGTGCTGGCCTGATCGCGGAGGGGAATCGGGGAGGGGGCGGGGCTGTGTGGCATGACATGCAGCCGCTCAGCCCTGTCCCCCTGCACTCCTCCAGTCGCCTTCGGGGAGACGGGCGGGCGCAGCGGCCAATCAGGCCGCTGCGTCCAATCCCGTACCGCAGTCAGAACCAGTCTGGAACGGGATAAGGTAACAGACATTACCTTCACCCCATTCCTGATCATGGTTCAGCTAACCACAGTTCTGGAGGTGAGGCCGGTCTCACCTCCAGAATTGTGGTTAGCTTTGAACCCCACCAGGAATTCACCATGGTGAACATCTGGTGGGGCTCAAACAGACGTTTGCGCGATCACAGCCACCACCCTAAATCCACTGTGATTCATGGTGGTTGGCTGTGATCCCGTAACATCTGAAATTACCCTAAGGGTACATTCTTCTGTCAATATGCGGATGACACCCAACTCTGCTTCTCCTTTTCATCTAACCCAGGCCCGGCAGTCTCAGTGCTTACCCGCTGTTTGGCAGCTGTGTGGGACTGGATGAGGGCAAGCCATCTGAAGCTGAATCCTGACAAGAAGGAAGTGATGCTGGTGGGTGGGGTGGGGGAGTTGGTGACTCCCATCACTGATGGGGTTCATCCCTTCCTGGCCCCTCAGGTTCAGAGTCTAGGGATGCTCCTCGACTCCCGGCTTTGCCTGGATGCCCAGGTGTCGGCGGTGACAAGGAGCACTTTTTGTCACTTACACCTGATACGTTGGCTTTGGCCATATATCTTAGACTCTGACCTGGCCACTATAATCCATGCCTTCATCACCTCAAGATTAGACTACTGCAACATACTCTATGTGGGGATACCCTTGGTGATGGTTTGGAGAATGCAGCTGGTACAGAACACAGTGGCCCATCTCCTTACAGGGATGGGTCGCTGGGAGCATATAATGCCAGTGCTCCGTTTGTTGCACTGGCTGCCAATAGTCTTTCAGGCCTGATTCAAGGTGTTGGTACTGACTTAATAAAGCCCTACACAGTCTGAGCCCCACCTACTTGCAGGACTGCCTCATTCCCCAGGTCCTGGATTGGCCCCTGCAGTCTGCTGGGAGCGCCCTCCAAGAGATCCCCCAGGTGGTGACCGTGGAGAGGGCATTCTTGGGAGCCGCTCCAAGGCTGTGGAACTCCCTACCGGCCAAGGTTTGTCTGTCTCTGGATCTTCCCTACTTCCGTCAACAGTGGCTGTAACCTGGCTGTTCTGCCAGACTTTTGTGGGGGAGACAGGTAGTGGGTGGGGGTTGGGTTAGGGGACTGGATTTTAGCTTATTAGGTTTTTGATTTTATATTTTTATGTCCATGTCTTTTATATATTTGTCACGGCTGAGCCTTGAACCCCTGGCCTCAGGGGTTTGCCGCCTCCTGCGCCACTGGGGGGTTAGTACAGAGGGTGGCTTCCCTCCCTGCCTTGTTGTTCCCTTGCTTCCTTTTAGCTCTGTGTCCTGCTTTCACCTGATAGGGGGTGTGGGCCCCCCTGCCACAGCCTGATTGGCTCCTTGTAGTATTTAAGGCTGCTGAGGGCTGTGGCAGGTGCGAGAGCTTCAGGTCATCCCTCCATGACCCTTGCTTGGCTCACGCTCCCTGATTTTCTCTCTTTCTCTTGCGGCTCTCTGGTTGTGCCTTGTCTGAGTCTGTGTTGTGTTCCCTCTGTCTTCCTAGTGTTTTATATCTTTCCCCCTCCCCTAGTGTGGATACCCTGCTTTGTGTTTATGTGAATGTGTGTCCTTGTCCCCTTGAACCCTCTTCCTAGTGTATTGTGTGTTCTGTTATCTGTTGTTTGTGTATTGGCTGGAAAGACCTACTTCTGTGTTTGTCTTCTGTCTCTTATAACTTTGTTACTCCCCTCTCCTCTGGGCTTTGGCTCCCTTGCCCCTTTGGCTCCCCAGTGCCTTGTCTCTGGCTGCCTTTCCTCTGACTCCCTCACCCCTTTGGCTCCCCCATTACCTTGCCTCTGGCTGCCTTGCCCCTGTGGCTGCCCATTGCCTTGACCCTGTGGCTGCCCATTGCCTCACTTCGGTGACTCCCTGGCTCCCTGTTCCCTTGCCCTTGGCCCCTCGGTCCTTGCTTCTGGTCCCCTGTCTCGAGTCCCTTGCTCCTTACCCCTGCTTCCAGCTCCCTGTTCCTTGCCCTTGATCCCTCATTCCCTACCGCTGGTTCTTTGTTTCCAGTCTCCGGTCCCCTACTCCCAGTTCCTGCTTTGCCTCTCCCCAATTCCCTGTCCCTTGACCTCAGTGATGAGCCGTATGCTTTCTTAGGCCAGCCTGTCTGGCTCTTATGCTAAGCACTTCGTCTCCTTGGTATCGGAGAGCGGCTGAGAGGTTCCCTTGTTACTCCCCTGGCATCCTTCCCTCCCTTTTCCCTGAGGCTCTGACCCCGGACCCCTGACAGTCTACTTTTCCCTCCCCACTCTCCTAGCCCTTGGCCCCGTTTCCCTACCTTCCCCTCTATCCTCTCCCTAGGCTCTGATCCCGGAGCTTGCCAATCTTCTCCCTCCTTCCCCTCGGCTCTGACCCTGGAGCCCTGACAGTCTACCTTTTCCTCCCCGCTCTCCTAGCCCTTGGCCCCGCCTCCCTACCTTCCCCTCTGTCCTCTCCCTAGGCTCCAGTCCCAGAGCTTGCTAATCTTCTCCCTCCTTCCCCTAGGCTCTGACCCCGGAGCCCTGACAATATTGTTATTTAATATTTATATGCTTTTATTCTGTTAGCTGCCATGAGATGCCAAAGGCAGGAGGTGTGCAGGTTATTAACTATAATAAAATAAATAAATAATAAAAGTAAATGAGAGCCCAGCCACTGAGGATTGTGTCCAAAGTGCATACATAAGATGGTTTTAACCATCACTAGAATATCATTGATATATGTATGCATTCATATTCTGTATGCAGTTTCACAATCCACAGATTCGGAGAAACTTAGATTCCTAATCATCAGATTTCCAAGGAAGGATAGATAGGTGGTACACTCCAAACAGAGCATGCAAACTTGCTGCTGTGTTCTTAATTTAGGATCAAATCACAAGCCCGAAGGGGCCCTGTTTTCTAAATATGTTTCATTAGATTGTAAGCTCTCGGGCAGGGACCGTGTCTATCTTATTTTTTTTTGTAAATCGCCAGGCACATCGCTGGTGCTATATAAATGCTTATAATAAAATAAATAATAAATAATAATAATAATAATAATTAATAATGAATTATATGTTTAAATATGAAGCTACCTGCACAAAAATACCCATATACATTGTACTCAAACTAATTTTGAGGTATTGTATTGTATCCATTGGATTACTTGTAGATAATGTGGTATGGTGCTGATAGCTACCTGGGCTGGATAATTATTTCAGTTCTGTCCCTTATTCAGAATTTCAGATATAGGCCAAAAAAATGTATGAGTTTCTACTGTTTGGGGTATATATTTACATGACTTGCTCTGCCCTGCCATATCTACTTGGACCTGCATGCCCACTCCCAAGAGATATAAAAAAAGCTTATTGGCTGCTTTACTATTCTCTTAGGAGGCTTTATCAGAATATAAAATTAGCATGTAAGGAACTTATTTCATAGGTTTTAAGCTATTTAAATAATGAAACCATCCTCACAAACCCCAATAAACCTAGCAGACCTACAGAGACAGTGAAAATGGCACACAAGTTAAGAGTATTAAATCTGATTCGTCTAAATGTTTTTTCCTCTGAGTGGCTCACAGCTGGTTTACATCAAGGTTACTATGGCTGCAACATCCTGATGAAACCAATTTAAACCTCCCTTGTTCATTTTTCTGCTTTGTGTGTTTGCAGTTGTCATCGATATAAAGACCCAGTGTTGACCCCAGCATTTCTCTGAAAAATATAAACTGTCCACTCTTTACTAAGGAATGAGTTTTCAGTTAAAATTAAAAGTGGATTTAAAATATGACACTAAAGAAGCAAATGTAGATATGTAGCTGAAGGGAGTGAATGAAATGTAGTGGGGGCTAAATAATTTAGGAGATGAGTTAGGCTATGGTACAAATGGCTGCTTAACTCTTGAGCAGCGAGCAGCTTGTTATATTTATAGCACAGTTTCTACTTTATTTTTCTGTATGAATTTTAATAATTTACTTTTTTCATTAATAAAGAAATATGAGGTGAGGTCAGAAGGCCATCAGTGATGCCTTGTGCTCTTATGGGGAAAGGTGAAGTTTAGGGGACGTTTTTGAGATCTGTTGAACTAGATTCATCATAGGAGTGAGCAATTTGGGTTGCTCTGCCAAGTTGCTGATCCCTTTGAGCCTCATCAGAGCTTGTGTGGGCACAGCTCCAAAATCTGGGTAGGGTTGCCACCTTTGGCCGTTTTTTACCTCACACTTCCATTTTGGCCTATGAAAGTGTCAGGTAAAAAACCACTACAGGCGGTAGCCCTAAATCAGGGCCAGGGCAAAGGGAAGTGCTCTCCACTTTAAACATTCAGAGGTCATCCATTGCAGAATATAATAAAATATTAACTGTATTTTTATAAATAGAGGTCACTCTTAAAAGCAGGACCCAGAGAAGTGAATGAGCCATTTAGTGTCTGAAGCTATTCTCACAATCACTGCTCCTTCCCTCCTGCCTGTGTTTGATCTTTGTACAGCTGTACCTTTATTTTGTTGTTGTTGTCTTTGGCTCTTTTTAAATGGAGGGGGGGATTGGTGTGCGGTGGGTGGAGTGCCGCTGCGGTGGGTGACGGGTCGGGGGGAGGGTGCAGACGAGTGCACACCCATTCTACATGCATGGAGCAACCTGCCTATTCGCCAGTTGCTCTATATGTGGGAAATATGTGGGTTGTGGAAGTGCCCACATGCCCCCCACCCACTGCAGTGTTTACATAGCGGCACCCACGCATGCACATGCGGTGGACCTATGTTTACATGTGTGGGTCCGTCTCATAAAAAGGGTCGTTATTTAATATAACGCCAGCTATGTGCCTGGGGCTGGATTGTCATTAATTAGAGACAGATCTGTTCCCTGAAGGGCTCACAAGCTAGGTCTGTTAAGAGCTGGTGTATTCTTTGCAGAAAAGAGCAAAGCTGGAGAAGGATTTCTAGATTTTCCATTGGATCTATAGTTCCATTTACCTACTGAGTTGGAAAACATTACCTACTATGATATATTGAGGATCTTGTATACCTGCAATATTGTCTTTGCCTTCTGTGAGTATCTGTGTGCGAATTTGTACTGATTCATATTTGAAAATGGACAAAATTCACCTCGTAACAAATAGAGGTATAGCTAGGTTGGAACACGCCCTGGTGCAGAAGATGGAACGGGGCCCCTGTTTCCCCCTGTGATAAGGGATGCAGCTGCACCAAGGACCCCCAGGCTGGTGGGCCCTATTAGAGCTGTCCCTATTAGAGCTGCGCCTTTGCTACCAACGTTCTGAAGTTGTTGCCGACGAAGCTTGATGCCATTGGGTATTTTCAGATGTTATGAGATCACGCTCAACCACATACAATCCCCTGTGGTGGCGAATGGTCCCATTGCTGCTAAATGCGAGGTCCGTTGTGAACAAGGCCCCAATTATCCGGGATTTAATCTCGGATGGGGCTATGGACCTCGCATGTATTACGGAGACCTGGCTGGATGAGCTGGCCGGTCCAACTTTGACTGAGCTCGTTCCGGCCGGGTATGCCGTGCAGCACCAGCCCCGCACGGATGGCCAGGGAGGTGGTGTAGCGATTATTTTTAGAAAGGAATGGCCTGTTAGGAGGGATCTAGTTCAGGAGATTGTGGGTATTGAGGCCCTTCACATGGTGTTCGATTTGGCTGGGGGCAAGCTAGGGGTGCTATTGGTATACGGGGCCCCTTCCTGTCCGGCGGCATCCCTTACCGCTCTAGCAGAGCTGGCCTTGGAGGTGGCGTTGGGCTCCTCTACGACCTTGGTTCTGGGGGACTTCAACATCCACACTGATGCCGGCCTTCTTGGGGTGGAGCGAGAATTCATGGCCGCCATGGCAACCATGGATTTGCCCCAGGAGGTGATCTGCCTGACCCATGTAGGGGGGCATACCCTCAACCTGATCTTCAGTTCTGGCCTTGAGGCGGGTGGTCCGGTTGTGGGGGAGGTTTCAGCAGTGCCCTTGTCATGGACGGACCATTAGCTCCTTCAGGCCAATCTTCTAGCGCACCCCCTCCAGAAGGAGAAAGGACCAGTTAGGATGGTCCACCCTCGGAGGCTGATGGAACCCCAGCCGTTCCAAGAGGTCCTGAAGGAGTTAACCTTGGACTTGGATGGTCACTCTGTGGATGAGCTAGTCCAGCATTGGAACAGCTTGTTGGAGGAGGCCATTGACAGGGTGGCCCCAAGACGCCCTCTGCCTCGGTCTCGTCACTGCAGGGCCCCTTGGTTTACTGAGGGGCTGCGGTGTATGAAGTGTGTAGGCAGGAGATTAGAGCGATGCTGGTGTCGGACTCGATCTGACTCCGACCGTCTTCTCCATAGGGTGCATTTGCGGTCCTATGTTGAGGCTGTGAGGATGGCAAGGAAGGTGTTCCTTGCTGTCCTCATAGCGTCTGTGAAGTCACGCCCGGCGGAGCTGTTTTGGGTGGTGTGGGGGCTGGTTAGTCCGGCCTCCCTCCGCCTGGATGGGGACTTGTCCCAAGCCCACTGTGAGGAGCTTGTCAACTACTTCACAGACAAGATTGCTCAGATTCAGACCGACTTTGACGTCGGATTAGGGGCAGTAGGGGAAGAGAGCGAGTTGATGAAGGTTCCGTCTGGTCCAGCTTTGTGCGGGGAGTTTCAGGAAGTGACGCCTGCCGATGCGGCAGATGTCTTGGAGTCTGTGAGGGCCACCTGTTGTGAACTTGATCCATGCCCATCCTGGTTGATGAAAGCCTCCAGGGAGACGTTGGGGACGGTGCTGGCGAGGGTAGTGAACGCGTCCTTGCAGCAGGGGAGGTTGTCGCCTTGCCTCAAGGAGGCGGTGGTGCGCCCCCTGCTGAAGAAACCATCTTTGGACGTAGATGCATTCACCAGTTACTGACCTGTCTCTAACCTTCCCTTTTTAGGGAAGGTTATTGAGCGGGCGGTGGCAATCCAGCTCCAGGTGCATCTAGATAGCTTCGATTTCCTGGACCCATTTCAATCTGGGTTCCGTCCCAGCTATGGCACTGAGACGGCCTTGGTGGCCTTGGTAGACGACTTCCATCAGGAGATGGATGCAGGATGTTCAACATTTCTCATCCTGCTAGATCTCTCGGTCGCTTTTGATACCGTGGACCGCGGGCTGCTGTTGAGGCAGCTGCGTGAACTGGGGGGTCTGGACGGGACTGTTATTGAATGGTTCCGTTCATTCCTCTCGGGGAGAAGCCAGAAGGTGGTGCTGGGGGATGCGACATCGTGCCCCCGCGCCTTATCATGTGGCATTCCGCAGGGTTTTATTCTGTCTCCATTATTATTTAATGTGTATATGCAGCCCTTGGGGGAGGTCGTGAGAGAGTTCGGGGTGTGGTGTCACCAATATGCTGATGATACTCAGCTGTACCTCTCCTTTTCAACTGACCCAGAACCGGCTGTCTCATTGCTATCCCAGTGTTTGGAGGCCATGGCGGAATGGATGTGGCAGAGCAACTTGAAGCTCAACCCCGATAAGACAGAGGTGATGTTGGTGGGGAGAGCGAGGGAGGTAGTGTCTCCCCTAATTGGGGGAGTTCGCCCTCCTATAGCTCAGCAGGTTCGGAGTCTGAGGGTGATACTGGACGCAGACCTCCGCCTGGAGCGGCAGGTGGAGGTAGTCACTAAGGCTGCCTTCTGCCAGTTGTATCTGGTGCTTAGGCTGCGTCCGTTCATCTCCGGCCCGGTCCTGGCCTCCCTCATCCATGCCTTCGTCACCTCGAGGCTGGACTACTGCAACGCGCTCTACGTGGGACTTCCCTTGTGCCTGATTTGGAGGCTGCAGCTAGTGAAGAATGCAGTGGCTCGTCTCCTTATGGGGACAGGTCATCAGGAGCATATTATACCTGTGCTCCGGACTCTGCACTGGTTGCCAATAGCATGCCGAGCTAGGTTCAAGGTTTTAGTGTTGATCTATATGGCCCTTTACAGTCTGGGCCCCTCGTACCTCTGGGATCGCCTTGCCTTCTGTGCCCCAGAGCGGCTCCTGCGGTCGGCCGGGGGTGCCTTCTTGGAGATCCCCCGCGTAAAGTGGGAGGCCACAATGGAGAGGGCATTCTCGGTGGCTGGGCTGCACTTTCGGAACTCCCTTCCGGAGGAAGCTCGCCTGGCCCCAAGCCTGTTGTCATTCTGGCACTGTTGTAAAACCTTGCTGTTTGCCCAGGCCTTTGGGGAGGGTGGGAAGGTGGGTTAGGGTTGTGGTTTTCTCCCCTACCTTGTTTTATTGTTTTAATGCTGAAATTGTATCCTGGGGGCCCTGTTATTAGAAATATTTAACTTGTTGATTATTTAAAATTGTTTTATACTGTTGTATACTGTTTTATCATTGTTGGAAGCTGCCCTGAGCTGTCTGCAGGAGGGGCGGGGTACAAATGCCATAAATAAATAACGTCTGTTTGTGCACCATCAGTTGTTCACCACAGTGACACACCGGTAGTGAGCAAAATAACCACTTTTCGGGGATGGTCTGGGCACCATCTCTGAAAGCGTGGTTAATTGAACCATGGCCCAGAATTGGCAGACGGTAATGTCTGTTACCGGTGCTGATTCTGGGCCGTGACCCAGACCCCAAAATGGAATTGGATGCAGCGGTCGGATTGGCCGCTGCACCCACCCGTCTCCAGGAGGGCAGGCGGCTGGGGAAGCGTGGGGGTGGGGGATGGGGCTGTGTAGCCGGCACATCTGTTGGATGTGATGTTTTGATTCCGGCGGGGAATCAAAAGGTGATTCCGTGCCAGGGCCAATAGGTGCCCCGTCACGTCTGAAATCACCCATTGTCCAAAATGCAGAAGAAGAAGAGTTTGAGCCATTGTAAACAGGAGGAGGGGAGTAGGTGGGGGGGGGGAGTGTAAAGGATGTTTTCAAATGTACTTGGTTTCCACTGAATTGAAATGGCAACTACACCCATTAGCCACACACAAACAACCCTTTTAGGAAAGAACTGTATTAGATTACTAGGAAGACCATGTCATTTCTCTGCTTCCCAGTGTCCAGTCACATTAGTTCTTCTGACCAAATGTGACATCTCTGATACCTACTGCATGTTATAGTGAATATTGTGCCTTGTCCTGCAGGCAGTAGGAGAAAGAGTGACATGTCATTTCAATAAAAAGCATTTTACGTTATTGCATGATCTGCACTCACATGAAAGTTGTAGTGGTTTGGTAAGTCTTGTACCAGTTTACATGGACATTTCTATCCTATATCGAAATCCATCCCGGGATAGTTCAATGAACAGCACATTGCTGTTATCCCTGTTTGAGAATATCTGGGATGAATATCAATCCCAGGGTGCTTTTCATCTGTACTCAGTGCACTGATTTCTGGGACTGAAGAAAATCTGATTTTCTTCATTTCTTTTCTGATTTATGAGTTGAAGAAAATGGAGACTCGTCCCTTTGTTCTGCGGGTATTTACACTTGATGCTCTGTATTACCTCTGTCATCCTTCAACATTGCATTGCGATTGCCCCACAGTCATGTGCTACTAGATACCATAGAGGCAGAACTGCATAGAGAGGATGTCAGCTCTTGCCATAACACTCTGTGATACTAATCCCGGGATAGTCATTTAGACAGACCTAATCCCAGTGTTATTTAACAACCGGATTTTACAAAACCGCGAAAAAGGGGTTTTGTAATCCCAGAGTTTTTCCATGATCCCGGGATTATAATCACTGAATACTGCATTTAGATGAACCTGTCATCCCAGGACAAAGATCTAATCCCCAGATAAGTGTCTGTGTAAAAATGCCCACACTGAGCAGAAGCAAGAAATTACAAATTGCTCAGCATTTCACACAATGCTTTGTAACAGAAAAAAAAACCCTCTGATAAATAGAAATGTTGGATATAATTTAGTACAATTCATTCTAGCATGGTTTAAGTGAATGGTGATGAGCTAATATTAGTTACACATTATAGGCAGGGAACATCTACAAAGAGAAGATTTACTAGAGTGATGGCAAATCAAATCTTTGTATATTTAAAGAAGTGAATCGCTTGGTTTTCAGAGTTGTTATGCACCTAAGGAAGAAGTTGCATGAGTTTTGTTTAGCAGGAGTTACAAAACATGCTGAACTGGAAACAGAGAGAACAGACTCAGTGCTGAATATATTGCTAATATATGGAATAAGTAATCAGGAAGAGAAATAATCAGAATAAACATTTGAATAGGCCTTAGATGCCTACTCAAAGGATAAAGAAAACTCTATGAGTGTGTGAGAGAGAGTGTGTGTGAGTGTGTGTGTGTGTATGTGTGAGTGAGAGAGAGAGAGAGAGAGTGTGTGCATGAAAACATATGCAGTGGGTATGGATTTTGTTGGTGTCTTAAGGTGTTAACAAATGAGACCATAGCCCGCTGGAATCCAGATTTGTTCTATGCGACCCTGACTCACATGTTTAGCATGTAGAGCCTAATAAAGTGTAATTAGAGTCTAATTAATGGGCAACCCCCCCTGTGCATATTTCTTGTGTGCTGAGGCAGCCCACATTCAGCCCCCACTTGTAGGTTTAGAGGGAACAGCCTAATGCATGAGCAGGCGCTCTTCCCCACTGTGCTCTGCCCACCAACCCTCAGTATCCTACCCCATCATGATGTACAGCTGTGCGAACCATGGGAACACAAAGCTGTTTCTTTCTTCTTGGCTATTATTTATTTATTTATATTTATTTGTTTTAATTTAAACGCTGCCCTTCCCAGAAGCTCAGGGCAGGTCACAATACATTACAAAAAAATAGGAAAAAACTAATTAAACATTTAAAACTAATAGTAAAAAAAGCTAAATTCGACTTGTGCCAAAGCCAACCGATTCCGGCATAGACAGTTTTTGAAAGACTATGCTGTGACTGTGGTGGCGGCGAAAAAAGCTTTCTTCAGTCACCATAGCGTCTGCAAAGTGCCCTCCAGTGAAGCTTTTCCAGACAGTGACTAGCTTATTAAATCCTGTCTGCCTCCACCTGGAGTTAGAGTCATTGGCTGCCTGCTGTGACGAGTTTGCCACCTATTTTGCAGACAAAGTTGTTCAAATTTGACTCGACTTGGGCACTGCTAATCTGAGTGCAGAGTCAGAGTTTGGGGTTGAGGAGGCCAGGTCTTGTCTGGTTTACTTGGATCAGCGTCAATTAATTTTGCCCATCTATGTGGAGGATGTACTGGGTGACCAGTTGTCAACTAGATCCATGCACATCCTCGCTGGTGAAAGCCAGTCTGGAGACTTTGGGGGCATTGCTGGCTGGGATTGTCAATGCCTCCCTTAGGGAGGGCAGGGTGCCTGATGGCCTCAAGGCTGCGGTTGTCCACCCCCTGCTCAAGAAAACATCTCTTGATGTTGACTCCCCTGCCACCTATCGCCCTGTCTCTAACCTCCCCTTTTTAGGGAAGGTTATTGAATGGGTGGGCGCCTTGCAGCTCCTGGCGCAAGTTGACACTATTTGTTTTCTGGACCCATTTCAGTCAGATTTTTGTCCTGGACATGGCACTGAGATTGCGCCTGTGGCCTTGGTTGACGAGCTCTGCTTGGAAACCAATGGGGGAAAGTGTACCCTGCTGATTTTGTTAGATCTTTTGGTGGCCTTTGATACCGTTGACCATTGGGTGTTGTAAACACAGCTACAGGACTTGACTGGGGTGCACAGGACTGCTCTCGAGTGGTTTCACTCTTTTGTGGCTGGGACAACTGAGAGGATGGTGATGGGCGGTGGCTCATCGTCCCCTGAGGAACTCCCTTGTGGGGTCCTGCAGGGTTTCATCTTGTCCCCACTCCTGTTCAATGTGTATCTGAGGTCTCTGGGTGAGTTTGTTCAGAGATTTGGAATGAGGTGCCATATGCAGATGACACTGAGCTCTATTTCTCCTTTTCATCTGACCCAGGTCCTCCAGTCTTTGTGCTTACCTGGTGCCTGGCTGCTGTTGAGGACTGGATACAAGTGAGCTGATTGAAGCTGAATCCAGAGAAGACCGAGGTGATGATGGTTGGCCGATCTTGTGACCTGGGGGATGTGAGAACCCCTGCCATGGATGACGTCTGGCCTCCCTTGATCACTCAGGTTCACAGCCTTGGGGTGCTCTTAGATCCACTGCTGTAACTGGATTGTCAGGTTGTGGCAGTGGCCAGGAGCACTTTTTACCAACTTCATCTGGTGAGAAGACTGCAACCTTTTTTATCAGATTCAGATCTGGCCACCGTCATCGAGACCTTAGAGATGGTTGCCATGGAAGGCCTTAACGGGCTAGAGTGCCCTGCATACTCCCTGTTTGTTACAGCTGGTCTGGGTGAAGGAGGTCCAGAAAAGTACAGACTGGTGGAAGAACATACTGTCTTTGTGGGGAGATGCTGAGTCGGTCGCAAATTTCAGGCTGTCCCATCACCTCATCCTGCAGATAGCTGAGTTTCTCAGGCCATGTCTGGAGAAACAGCACGATGATGCCATCACCATCTGGAAGCTCACCACTCCAGAATCCTGTCACACTGTCACCCAGCAATTTGACATTGGAACCTCCACAGTGAGCACCATGGTTTGCACAGCAATTATGGACGTGCTGCTGGACCAGATGGTGCAGTTAGTTAGCTGACTCCACAGAGGGTTCCTGAACTGTATAGGGACTATTATATATTGGAGCCATATTGCCATCATCTGGCCACCCCATAGCAAAGACTACTAACTGAACTGGAAAGAGTTTTTCTCCATGGTTCTCCAGGCCATAGTGGACCACCATGCCCAGTTCATGGATGTGCTGGTTCAGTGGTGTAGAAAGAAACATGACACCTACATCTTCCATCAGTCCCTCTTCTTGGCTGCCTGTACACTGGAGACTTTGGCCCCTCTACTGAAACATGCACTGAGGCCTTTTGTCTTCAGAGGCCCTAAGCCTACACCCTGAAGACCTGGCTCATGAAGGCATAGAGAGCGCATTCACACATACATTAAAATGCTGCTTTTCCTAAATGCAGTCAATTTCAAAATGCGCTTAAATAAACCCATGCACTATTCACACTGGGTTTATTTAAGTGCATTTTGAAATTGACTGCATTTAGGAAAAACAGCATTTTAATATACTCAGGTGGGGGGAGAGGAGGAAGAGCAGCAGCAGAGCAGGAGCGGTGCGGAGCCGAGAGCTGGAGAAGCAGGTCAGTGTCATGTCGGTTACACAGCACCCCGCTTCCCCAGCTCTCGGCTCCGCTCCTCTCTCCTCTCTGGGGGAGCCGAGAGGCGGGGAACTGACATGATACTGACTAGCCCCGACATTCCGACAAGAGGATTTATGCGGGTCATTTCAAACCCGCTCTTGTAAAGGTAGGTTTTGGCTGCCTGCCAATGCACTTAAAAAACAAACGCAAGCACGGTTAAAGAAGCGCATAGTCTCTCACACATCAAGGTAATATGCAGGGAAAAGAAAAAAGCGCCAGCCTGCTAATGTGGGAATGTGCTCACAGTGTTGCCCACACCCTGGAGCAAAGATACTTTAACTGGCAGCTCAGCACTACCTGCTCTGTTGTGGAGAGGGGTTTGGAGCTTTCAAAGCAGCACTGGAGATCAGTAGCTGCTAGAACTGATTTCTCGAGACCGTTCCACTGCTAACCACCACCACCACCTGTTCTCCACCAGCAGGGCCCCATTGGAGAATCCCACACCACAGTTAACTCCGGCAAGCCAATGCTCCTGTTCTGAGAACAACTGAACCGAATGAAGCAGTACATAGCCAGAGAGATCTGGGGTGCCTTGTGCCAGCACATCAACTGCAATACTAGCCCAACACCCACTATCAGTGACAATTTGATGAACATCAGTGAGCTGTTTTAAATGATCTTTTTGTAATATCAATAAAGCCTTTAAAAATATTTTCTGTGTGCCACTGTTTTCATCTAGCCTCTCCGACTTCCCCTCCAGCACCGGAATGGCATATTCTCCCTCCTTGCTCCCCCCTACCATGCTATTTTCTGTCAGGAGGCCTTTCCCTGTGTGTTCCCTATTGGCATTTGCAGATTAGCTGGTTGCATGCCTGAAGCTTTGCATTTCCTATTGGCATTTGCAGGCTAGCCTGGCCTGGGATGGGAATGGCAATAGGAAGCACAGGCGTGCAGCTGGCTACTCTGTGACTGACCAACACCCAGACCAGATATCCTATGAAAGTCATAGTGTCTGTATCTGTATCAACCCATGATGGCTCTGGGGTGGGGACAGGCATGGAGAGATTTCCACTGGTGGTTGTGGCTTCTGTGAGGGTAGTGGGAACATTACAAGTGGGAGCAGGCAGTGGGGGAGCCAGGCTCGGGTCATGATCTCCTGCCACCCTTCCCCCTAGAGAGCTGTTTTCCCTTGGAGGATTATTATGTTTAGGGGTTGGGGAGTAGTTATCAGGAGCCAGAGAGGGAGGCCTCTTTGGGGGAGGTAGAGAGTGAGGCAGCTTTTGAACCAATTGGGGTTGTGCTGGGTATGGGGAGGTATGGTAGGGAAGGGAAGAAACACTATCAGGGACATTGAGAAAAGTACCTTGTGTTTATTCCTCTGTCCTTCTTCCCTCCCATCTCAAGATATTTGGGGGTTGAGGCCAGTAGGGCTCCTTATCTGAAGCTGTTGCGGCTTATTGTGAGGTCAATGACAAATAAAACATCAACCATCTTTGACCTTATTCAGGATGAGGCTGCTGACTTCATATGCATTACAGAGACCTGGCTGGATGAGGCATCTGGGTCTATTTTGTTCCAGATGGTGCCAGCTGGGTACTCGGTGCAGCATAAAGCTAGGACCAGGGGCTGGGTATGGGGTGGAGTGGTGGTGATCTGTAAAGACACCTTGGCCTTTCATGGGTATCTGGTGCCTGACTCATCCAATATAGAGTGTGTCCACCTGATGTTGGATTTGGCTGGGGATAGTTTGGGGATTCTCTTGGTGTACTGACCACCTCGTTGCACAGTTGATTCCATGACTGCTCTAGCTGAGCTGGTCTCGGAGGCAGTGTTGTAATCACCTAACCTTGTTGTTTTGGGTCATTTCAACATACACACTGAGGCTGGCCTTTTAGGGGCGGAACAGGAGTTCATGGCCACAATGACAACCATGGGCCTATCCGAGATAATAGCTGGTCCACACATGAGGTGGGACACACTTGGAATTGATGTTTTGTACCAGCCTGGAAACAGGGGTTCCGATTATTGGGGGTGTTGCTGCAACACCACTGTCATCATGGTTGGACCGTTACCTACTGAAGGCCCAGATCTGTGCCCTCCTATGCCCTCATTGGGGTTCTGGACTGGTTAGGTTGGGCCACCCCCCAAGACTGATGGATCCAATTGGTTTCCAGAGCTCTCCGACAGCATAGCCATCAAGGCTATGTCCCCCAATGGCCCAGTCGCCTTGTGGAATGACATTCTGACCATGGCTATCAACACAGTTGCACTCAGGCATCTGCTCCCACTGCTGCAGCAGCACAGGTCCCCCTGGTATACAAAGGGCCTGAGGCTGCTGAAGTGGGAGGGTAGGCAGTTGGAGTTTGACTTGCGCTGAAGCCGACCAATTTTGGCATAGATTGTTTTTGAAGGACTATGCCATGGCTGTGATGGTGGCAAATAAGACTTTCTTCTCCGCTATCATAGCATCTACAAAGTCTCATCCAGTGGAGCTGTTCCAGGTGGTGAGAGCTTTTGTCCATCTGGTCTTTCTCTACCAGGAATTGGAATTTTCTACAGCCCACTGTGAAATTTGTATTAATTACTTTGCAGACAAAATCACTCGTACTCACCACAACTTGGACACTGCTGTTTTAACTGCAGAGTCAGAGTTCGGGGTTATGGAAGCTCAGCCTTGTCCTGTTTATTTGGATCAATTTCAATCAGTATCTTCTTCCACTGATGCGGAGGATTTGCTTGGGGTAATGCGGGCAACCAGTTGTGAATTAGATACTTGCCCATCCTAGCTGGTGAAAGCAGCTGGGAGACATTGGGGCTGTTGCTGGTCAGGGTTCTCTGAGACTCTCTTCGGAGGGTAGGATACAAGACATTCTTTAAAATGCAGTTGTTTGACCTTTGCTTAAGAAGTCATCTCTAGATGCTGAATTCTTGGCCAGCTATCATCTTGTCTCTATCCTTCCCTTTTTAGGAAAAGTTATTGAACAAGTGGTTGCCTGCCAGTTCCAGGCTCATTTTGATGCTATCAGGTTCCTGGACCCATTTCAGTCAGGCTTTCATCATGGGTATGGCATGGAGACTCTGTTTGTGGACTTGGTCATTGATCTGTGCCTGAAGATTGATAAGGGGAATTATACCCTGCTGATCCTGTTAGATCTTTCAGCAGCCTTTGATACAGTTGATCATGAGGTTTTGTTGACATGTCTATAGGATTGTGCATGCTCTTGAGCAGTTCCGTTAGTTCCTGTTGAGGAGGTCTCAGCAGGGCGTGATGAGCAATTGCTTGTCATCCCCTTGTGACCTCCCTGTGGTCTCTCAGGGTTCCATCTTGTCTCCCCTCTTGTTCAACGTGTATATAAGGCTGCTGGGCGAGATCATTTGGAGGTTTGGAGTGAAGTGTCCTCAATATACTGATGATACCCAGCTCTACTTCTCTTTTTCAACCAACTTGGGTCCAGCAGTCTCAATGCTTACCTGATGCCTGTCGGCTGTTGGGGACTGGATAAGAATGAGTCGGTTGAGGTTGTTTCCTGACAAGACAAGTTATTATGGTTGGCTGGCCCTGGGATAGGGATTAGGTGGGAGGTGTTGGTGGGTTGGGGTTGGAGTGGATGTTTTTGTTGAATTGTATTTTAGTGTTTTAATTGTATTTTATAATTTTGTGCGCCATCTTGAGCCTTCAGGAAAGGGTGGGGAGGAGGGGGTGCGAATGCTAAAAGATAAAATAAAATAAAATAAATAAATAGAATGCAACAGCTTGGTAAGAGCAAGTGCTGGACACATACTGCCAACCAGGAAGAGTTGAGAGAATGTATGTTTGAAAATTGTGTGTTGGGCTTTTAAGGTGGGTTACATGAGTGTCAGTAAGAGAGAGAGAGACAGAGGGACTGGTTGCTCCTCAGAATTCTCTAGGCTTTTTGCCTGCAACTCTATGGTGCTGGCAGACCTATACATGCGTGAGTCTGCATGCAACCTAATTGATGGGATTTGGATACGTGTGAACACATTAGCCTGCATTAGCCCGCATGGTGGGCTCGGCATGCTCTGGGACCCCGCCATGAGTGGGGGGGCTGAGTGTTCGGTGAGTAGTGGCCACTTGGTCAGTGGGGGCGAGCACCTAATAAATGAGCTGGTGACCGCCCACCTGGTGTGGCCTACCATCTTGTTCATTAACCCTTAGCCTGTTTCCATGCCGTTTCTTTGTTTCCCATTAGAATTGTATCTCTGGTCAGGAACTGTAGGAGTCACTGGGATAAATGTGCTGTAAAGAACATCCAAGAGTTCAAAGCCCTGATTTTTTTTTCTTTCAGTTTTTTTTAAAAGAAATAAAAAAATAAAAAAAATAATGGCATTGCTTTATCTGCACACGGAAAGCTGTGACAGCAGACAGCATGGATGGAGCCTTAATTTGAGTCTTGGCTGTATGGTGCTGAGTTTAGGGAGCGTGAATATAGGTATTTTATTCCTGGGGGGGAAAAACCAGGTCAATTATTTCCTATGGAAACTGGAAAATAAACACACAAACTGGCAGCAAAACATCTCTCCTCTGTTTAAGAAAAAGACCAAGTGAAAGGTTACTTTGTAATCTTCATTGCTAAACTGTTTATTCAGTTAAATTCCACATTAGCTTTCCTCAGACACACAGAGCTGGATCCAACTTCCCCTGAAGCCAATGGAAAGAGTCCGCTGACTTCAGTGGAAATTGGGTCAGGTTCACAGGGCTACATTTTTATTGTAGAGCTGTGAAAATCAGGAGCACACCATTTGTGACTCTTAATGGAAACTGTGTGCTTACTTCCTTGTCTGTTGCTTTCTTAGTACTGTCAGGACTCGGCACATGTGGCTCTGGAATCCAGGTCCTTTAGACTCCCAAGTGGGCTAGTTGCCACTCAGTTACTTCAAAAGCAAGGCAACTGTGAAGCCACACACCAGTGCTAAACAACATCCTTGTAGAACCTGCTAGGATCAAGAACCTGATTGGCTTGCAGGATCCAGCCTCCTGAGTGGCTGAGGATCCCTATATTTACTTCCTAGGTCAGACCTAGCCTTCATTTTGAGTATTCAGACAAAGACTCAGGACACATTTACACAAGATGTTTAGCATGGCAAAAAGCATTTCCCCCACTGTTTTGGTGAACATGTGCAAGGTTTATGTTGCAGGATGCACCAGATGTAATGTGGTTGAAGTCCAAAAAGTTATGCCGGAAAAGAAAGGTTTGACAATTGGGCTAAATAAATCTGCATTTCTGGTATCGTGTGACGGGATTGATCCACATATTAATCAGCCTTAATTGCTATGCATGGGAATGAAGCTGATTACCCCCTGAGGGGATGAATCTCTACTGCATACTTCATGGGGGACAATGCATTTTCAATTGTTCCCCCCTCCCCAGCTGCATAATGATAGGACACACATTATTGGCCAGGGTAATACCCATGTTAAATTTTGAAGCAGGCAGGAACTTTTGAAGCAGGGCAGGGAACATGGGAACAATTAAAATGTGGGAATACAAACTCCTGCAGCAAAAAATATACCTTGGAGACAAGTCTTATGTGGTGTTGGGTGTATGCGCCATCAGCCTATCATGTGCCTCACCTTGCTCACCTGCTCCTCACTTCTTCTGTCCTGCTTCTGCCGTTGCTGCTGGATGGATAACCTGTTATTGAGATAATCTCTAGAACAATCTCAGCACTACATGGCTTAGATAATATTAGAAAATTCTCTCTGGAAATATCTATATGTTGAAATACCAAGGGTGTGCTTTGGATTTGAAGAGTGGTGTTTTGAATTTCAAAACACTGAGGGCCTATGTATCATCTAGGCCATGTCTACACCACAGTCTAATGCATGGTAAGACCTTTTTATTTGACCAGGCATTCTTCAAGCAGGGCTAGGAGTGAGGAGGTTGATTTGAGGATTTTTATTTGACTTTATATTATATATATATTAACAACAAAAAACTTACCAGTTTAACAAACACTTAAATGCACAAGACATAAAACCCTTAAAACAGGGAAATTAAAACACAATTACACCTAAAACACACATAGCAAAATGCATGTACATAACTATAATATATCTACTACCTTACAATTCATAGCTTCATTACTTAACAACAAGTAACCATGGTCACTTATCTATTTTGTACATTTAAAATTATTAACATAATTAGACAACACAAACACACAACAAAGTGCATTTACTGTG
>QEPC01015562.1:8657-22151 GCA_003113815.1 Sphenodon punctatus
TGGCCGTGGTCCCATTCCCGGCATGTCTGTTTGGGTCGTTTTCCAACCCCCGGGCGTGGTTGCGCTGTTCGCCCCCCCCTGGTGGTTTGCTGTGGTGAACCGGCCGCCCGTAACGTCTGAAAGTACCCTTAGGGTGAAAACAGACATGATGCTAACCACCCTTTAACCACCCTTGGTGGTCATTTATGCATGTTTCAGGGCTGCATCGGGCTCCAATACAGCCCTGCAACATGCATAAATAACCACCAAGGGTGGTTAAAAGGTGGTTAGCGTAATGTCTGTTTTCACCCTTAGTCACAAGTACATACTGAGGACAGAGAAAAAAACTAATATAAACATTAACTGGGATCTCTGGAGAGAGAGAAAAGGGCCCCCCGCTTTCTTTTCCACCCAAATCAGCATGGGGACCTAATAATAATAGTTTATTAGATGCTAGCTTTCACCATGGTCAAAAATAATAAAAGAAGATAACAATACAAAGACATAATCAAACATTAATACATACGTAAATACATAATAAATCAAAGAGAACCAAAGAAAAAGAACAAAAGGAGACTCATCTTCACACAATAAAGTACTAGCCAGCGAAAACAGAGATCAATTAAAATCACTGTATTCCAAATTCTTATGGCCAACAAGGCAAAGGAAGCAACAGCCTGTGTAGATTTTTCATCCTGAGATGCCAACAGCTCAATTAATTTGTTCTTGGATGAAGAGCATCTCTCATCCCAGAAGGGGACTAACCAAGTCTTCCGAAGAGACTCATACAAAGGACAACAAAAAAGAAAATGTTCCAGGCCCTCCACTGCAGAGTTCTTACAAGGACAGAATCGTTGGTCATAGGGTGTGTTGTTGTAGCGGCCCTCCACAACAGCAGAAGGGAGAAGCTGGAAGTGAAGGCATGTGAAGGCTCTGCGCAATGTGGCGTCATTTAAGACGTCAAGATTCAACTCAGCCCTGTGCAACTGCTTAAAGTGACAGAGCCGAGGAGCCACCTTCCAGGAGGCCAAGGCAGCCAAATCTTCCTGCCTAGAAATATGTCATCCTGAGTTTGACCAAATTTTTTTGCAGGGGGAGATTTTCCCCCCAGAGACAGGAAACTGAAAGGCCTGCATTAGACAAGTATGACATAATTTGGGAAATCCAAGGAGAAGGTGGCACCCCTGAATGATCTAACTCTTCCTCCAGACAAAGCACTGGTAAGGAAGACTCGCCCAAATTAATTAACTTGAGCCAATATTCTAGAGCCAACCGCTTCTTAAGGCAATCGATGGCCAGAATGCCTGTTTCGGCTCTTACCACTGGGGCAGGAACGCTCTGTGGTACTCTCAATAGCTTCCTCAAAAATACATTTTGGACCATCTCAAGAGCCCGAACATCCATTGAGAGAGTAACCTCTGACCCGAATGTAAGAATGGACTGGACCCTAGCTCTAAATACATCCAGAATAAGAGAGATATTTATTCCGATAGAGCGAGAAGCCAGCCTTAAGATCCCTTTATACGCCGCCCTTGCCTTTAGGGCAATTAACTTCCTGTGCCTTTCCCAGAAACCATTGTCTGAGAAAGAAATCCCTAAATAAACATAGGAGGTAACCTGATGGAATGACATCCCCCTAATAACCCAGCTACGTAGGGTCCTTTTCTTCCCCGTAACCATGATTTGAGATTTCTGCAAATTGACATCCAATTTGTTCTCTGCGCAGTAGTCTATCAGGATTCCCCAAAGAGTGCATAATCCCTTTTGCGTCTGTGACATGAGAATGACGTCGTCTGCATACATAAATACAGGGAGACACCTGTTTTTGATCTTTGGAAGGTAACAGGCACACGAGACTAATCTGGCTGGAAGGTCTCTCAAATACAAATTGAAGAGTAGGGGGGCCAAGACGCATCCCTGTCTAACCCCTTTCTGGATCTGAAACGGGGCTGACAGGGAGCCGTCAGCCCTCAACCTAACTCTAGCATAATTCTCTGCATGAACGTGAATGAGCAGGGACAGTAAATGGTAGTCAATTCCCAAACAATTAAGCTTTTTCCAAAGCTTCATTCTCGGGACAGAATCAAAGGCCTTACAAAAGTCGATGAAAGCCAGGAAGAGCGTTCCTGCCCTTAGTCTCACATATTTAGCTATTACATGGGTAAATATAAAGCAATTGTCAGTAATGGAAAAGTTCTTCCGAAAAGCATTCTGTTCCTGAGGAATTAAATTCTGTCCATAGGCCCAAGTCTTGAGATGATCAAGCAATAACTTGGTATAAAGTTTACATATAACTGGAAGAAGGCTAATGGGACGGTAGCAGCTCAGGTCCCTAGGATCCCCCCTTTTAAAAATAGGAACAATAATAGATATGCCCTAAACTCGGGGTATTCTCATCGTAGAATTGATAGATGTAAAATAGGAGGCTATCAAGGGGGACCACCAGTCTGGACAAGCCTGCAAAACTTCAGCTACAACAAAGTTGATGCCTGGTGACTTGTTGCATTTAAGAGATTTTATTGCCTCAGCCACTTGGGCAGAAGTTACCTGTGGATTAAAGATCGAACTACTCGATTGATACATAGGATTGAGGAAATCCGGAGGGAGATCTTCATCATCCTCCATCCCCAGTCCAAAAAGTGCTTGGAAGAAAGATGTCCATACCTCTGCATAGATCGGGGCTGTACCACCACCGGTACCTGTGAAAACCTTGGCTTTAAGAATGGCCCAGAATGTCCTGGAGTCTCTCAAAGAGGCTGCAACTTGAAGCTTAGCCCAAATCAGCTGAGAATACCCATGTTTTTTCTCCTTAATCAGAGCCTTGTAATAGCCTCTTACTGCCAGAAATTGTGATTTAGATGACTCAGAGCCTACTCTTGCCCAAACACATCTAGCATACACCAGTAGACGTTTAGCCTGCCTACATTCCTGATCATACCATCTGCAAGTTTGCTGCTGAATAGGGCTTGGCTTTCAGGAAAGAACATTAAAGGCAAGTTGCGAGACTATCAAGGAATAATGTTCATCAAGCACATCGATATCCGTACTTCCATTGCAAGCTGACAAGATAACCTCCCTAGAATGGCACAGCTCGGGACTCCAAAGCAGAGCAAAAACCTGAGGTAAAAGTGAATCACTCCACCTGACCCGAGCCCTATGAGTGCACGGATTAGTTTTTACAATCCGGGAATTTTTGGGATTTAAACAGTGGGTTACCTCCACCGTTAGAGCCAGATGATCACTTTCAGGACATGGAATCAGCGTGAAATTAGCAAACCTTATCCACTGGGATGCCTGTATTGCAATATAATCAATGACACTCTGGCCATTGGCATTGGTAAAAGTAAATTCCCCAAATGGGTCTCCAGTACCTTGCCCATTCAATATCCTTAATCCGTTGGTCATGAGTAATTCAAGAAAACAAACCCCCGACTCATTCCTTTGCTGGTCTCTAGAATTTCTTGCCAGAAGCCACACTGGCCCCCCAGGACCCAATACTGAGTCTACATCTTGCGGGACCCCTATCCTGGCATTCCAGTCTCCCGCTATAATGCACAGAGCCAGAGGAAACTGTGCAAATAGCTGCTCCAACATGTCATCCAGAGCCTTCCAAACATCGTCTCTATAATATTCTGGCATGACGACCTAAGGATTTACAAGGAAAGATTCCGTAAATAAATATGTTTATAAGCAGAACCCCTCTACCCTTATCTTTTAAAAATAAAAAGATACCCACCCTTATGGTGTTGGTTAGGCATAGGGAAGAGGCCATTGATCTGTAAGACAGAGAGAATAGACATTATATTAGAGTTTTGTAGCACCTAGGGAAAAAAATACAGAGTACATACATACTTGCCTCTACAGGGCTGACAGTCTGAACATGGTTTCCCCAGGTTTTGCAGAGAGGTACCTTCATCTTGGAAAATGGGGCCTTTTATACCCTTTTTACCAAAGTTTAAATATCTACCAAACTTTGTTTTATCCCCTCCTGGTGCAGGGTCAGGATAAGGTTATTTGCAGGGGTGCGGAGTCATTTTGGTTCTCCAACTCTTTCCAGGCAGGACATTCTAGCATTTAGGAATTCACATGGGGACAGCATCCCTCCATGTTTAACCTAGCAGTTAGAATACCAATAGGAACTTGGATATTTTTTTAAAAATTCCAAGCCATTTTTCTATTACCCCCTTAGCATTTGATACTTTCTCTGATTCAGAATAGTTTGGATGAAAAATCACAGAGGATTTACAAATGTGGTCTTTATTTACAAGTCTTTTATTATTTTATTTTATTTTACCCTGGCTACTGAGGACAGTGGAAACAGGAAGAGGCTACTTAACTGTAGCCTGTTTACAGAGATAGATGATAAGACATGTGGCTGATGAGACATTTTCTTCTCCACAACAAGTTCCAGGCAGTACATTCTAGCATTTTAGAAATGGGACGTTTGGATTTTCCAAACCATTTTTCTATTACCCCATAGCATTTGATACTTTCTCTGTTTCAGAATAGGTTTGAGAAAAACACAAAGGTTTTACTTCCACTCTTCTGAAATGAAGCAAGGGTCTCCATTTTAAAATTTTATTTTACCCTAGCTAATGAGGACAGTGGAAACAGGGAGAGGCTACTTAACTGTAGCCTATTGACACAGTTACCAATAAGGCACAGGACTGAAGAGTCACTTTTTTTCTCTCCACAACAACTTTTAGACAGGTAATTCTAGCACTTAGAAATAGGAGCTTTTTTTCAAAGCATTTTTCTATTACCCCTTAGCATTTGATACTTTTTCTGTTTCAGAATAGTTTTTTATAAGAAAAAACAGAGGATTTACTTTCATTCCCCTGAGATTAAGCAGGGGGGGTCTTCCTCTTTTTCTTTTACCCTGGCTACTGAGGGTACTGGAGTCAGGAAAAGGTTATTTACAGGGGGTGCTCCTGCTGCACACCCACCAACACCTGCCGCATACCCACCTCCACCCATGGAGCCATCTACCAGAATGGAGGATGATCCGTGGGTGTGGGTGGGTGTGGGTAGGTGTAGGTGGGTGGGTGTCCAAACCCCATTTCTAGCATTTAGAAATGGGGTTTGGATTTTTTTCAAACCATTTTTTTCCATTACCTGCAACTTTTCATAACTTCTCTGTTTAAGATTACTTTTAATGAGAAAACAGAGGGTTCACAAATGAGTTTTTATTTACAAATGTTTTAAGCTACACAACAGACAAAAATAATTCTCTTCTCCTGGTCATTGGGCACAGTCTATTACATACCCTTATTTTTCTTTAAAAAGGACTTATAATGTCGCTTTATAATCACGACATCTACAAATTCTAATACATGGTCATCACAAAATCTAATTAATGCATCCAGTATGCTTTCAGGATGTTTGGCTGTATCTAGTTTACAAAAAAGCAAAAGGGTCACATCAAAAGTTTCTTGAGTTAGAAATAAACATCGCATAGCATAACCAAGCACACTGAGTACATGTAATACAGTCTCCAGACAAATACGTTTGCAAATAATTTTAAGCTTCCTTTCCCTGTTGTCAGAAGTCCAACTAACACAGTCATGGGCCAATTGTCCTAGGGCATCAAAAATGCAGCCCTCACAGTCTTCATATTTTTTTTTTCTCTGAGACAGTGCTTTAGAATTCCATGAACACAGGTCCTTACAATAGACCTCATGAGCTTTTTCTTTTCATAGCTGGTACAACATAGTCTGTTCATTCAGTTTCAAGTCCAGATGTCTCTGTAGGATGATATGTGGTTCTCTGTTGTCATATTTCCTATCAGGACAAAACCAGGCTGGCCCTTCCCCTTTATTTTCACCCCTTCTAACAGCAGCTGGAGAGCTCTCCAAAAATTCTTGGAACAAAATTTAAACAAATGACAGTGTGTTACAGCTTTTTAAAAAATACTCCTTTGTGACAGTCATTCTCACATAAAATCCCGTTTTACCTCCACCCTGAAAAAAGTTCTTTTTTTTAACCTGCGACTCTTGGGCCCTTTTCACACAGACACTCTGACCATTTTGGATTAATCCAAAATTTCAGTTCTTTTTCGGTTTTGGTACTATCAGATCTTTTGCATTGATTTTTGGACTGGATTTTTAACACTTCAGTTTGTCCCCCATTGAAAAACCGCAATGTTAAAAATCCTGTACAAAAATCAATGCACAAGATCCAATAGTACCGAAACCGAAAAAGAACCAAAATTCATGAGAACCGAAACTAACATTGACCGAAACCAAAATTTTGCCGAGTCCCATCCTTACTGCATATTATTTGCATTCTTTCCCCCTTCACTACTTCCTCATGATTCCTGAAAAGATGGGGTTTATATTTCTATTTCAACTGACATGATGCCTAGCTGCCTGTCTGTGTTCCATTCAAGGATCTGCCCATCTGGGGGGGGGGAGGGGGGGACAACTCCCTTCTTTGCGGATTGTGGCTCTTTGTAATTTTGCTTATTTAAGTCTATTGTTTTGTACATATTCGGGCTGGGCAGGGGCAAGACAATATCATCTCCGGGCACACTAGCGTTGAAGGTCACTTTATTTGCGTTCTATTAAACTTATAATGACCAAAAAGAAGAGATACCAGGGAGTGACCACTAGGGCTTGTTCCCTGGCAAAGAAATCACGCCTAGAGGATTTCCTTAAAAGCCCCCAGGCCAGTCCCTTGTTAGAGCACCCTGAGGTCCAGGTCTCTCTGTCAACATCAGGGTTTCAATCCCAGCTGCTTGGGTTCCCTATAGTGGATCTACCAGAAGGTTCTGGCCCCTCTTCTTTGCTACCTTCCAGCCTGCAGCTTCCCCTTCGGGGTCTTGGCTGCTCATCTCCTTCTGGCCTTAATACTGACCCCTCTCTCTTTGAGGTCCTGGGTAACCGATCTTGTTTAATTGGGGACCTTGTCCAGAAATTGTATGGACAATTAGAGGCACTCAATATTCAGTTGGAGGTCCAGCACGGCAGGTTGGATGCCGTACTGGACCTCCTCCATGCTGTCAAGAGGGATCTGGCCAACGGCCCAACTAGAAAGGCGCTGGGGGTTTTGGTTGCCTCCCAGATGCCTGTTATTTCTGAGGAGGATCTCAAGTCCACTACTGGAGAGGGCCTGGGGGCGATAGCACGTGCTCCTCAAGGGAGGGCTAATCCCCCCCGCTTTTTGGAGCCTAGTGCTCTCGCCTTTCATATCTTCCCATTGCAGTCTGGATTTTTCCCGTCATGGCACTCAAGTCAACTCTCAGCCTTTACTTGTCCCAAATTATCGGCCAGTTGGTCCCAATTGGATCCATTAGATCATTCCTCCTTTTGCCCTGTATGGGTCAGGTCCAACGTTTAGTTGTCTATTTCAGATCTCCTCAATTAGTGGATAGTTTTGTATCCCATACAGATTTATTTTCATCCTGGGGGAGTTCTCTTACTGTCAGTAGCCACATCCTTCCTCCTACAGTCTCTCTCCCCCTGCCATGCAGGGTGCCTGCCTCTGACTGGCACTGAATATGCTGATATTCATCTGAATAATGATCTTTCCCTCCCTTGTTTCCTCTCCTGGTTTTGTCCCTTGGGTTGCTCTTAAGGGAACCTTTGGCCATGCTCCTCAGAATCCAACTCAGTATGGTGATACTCAACCTAGAGATATGAGCAGCTTAGTCAGAGATTCCAGCAGCATATTCAGCCTACAGAGGGAAATCGATTGTCAGCCAGGAAAGACAAAGTTTGGTTCGGGAAGGACTGTCATCTTCTCCGAGCCAAATTAAAGTCCTTGCTTAGTAACTACAAGCTAAACCCCTCACAGACCTCATTTACCAACTATATTTCCTTGCAGACAGAATATAGGCGAGCTATCAAGAAAGGGAAAAGGGACTATATGGAATCCCAATGGCTAGAGCTTTTACAGGCAGCCGATCAGAAAGACTCTCGGAAGTTTTGGCAGATGGTCACTAAACCATCCCGTAGTGGTATAAGGCCATCGAAACTGCTAATTGCTCCGACTGTCTGGATGGAACATTTTGCTGGACTATATTGCCCTGCAGATGGTGTCTTTCTCCAGGAATGCCCCACTCCATCTATAGGAGTGGAAGGAGCATCTCTCTGGCGCTATTGCTAAGGCCAGGGGCTTGGCCCTTGCCATCTTTGGGCTTTTCAACTGGCAGGGCAGGGCCGCAATTGAACCTGCCATCCAGGTTCTTAATGCAAATTCGACCATGTGCAGCCTCTCCTCTTCTCTCTTCACTGGTTCCCCATTCTTGAACGTATCCTCTTTAAACTCCTGGTTTTCACGTTCAAAACACTGCACAACCAAGCTTCCCCTTACCTCTCGGACCAAATCTCCCTACGCACTCCTGCACGCGCTCTCCGCTCTTCCGCTGTCCCCTCCCTCACTCTCCCTCGTTTCTCCTGCTCACCTAACCGCCTTCGACCCTTCTCCCTCGCTGCCCCCCATGCCTGGAACTCCCTCCCTACCCACATCCACCTTGCCCCCTCCCTCCGCTCCTTCAAATCCCTCCTCAAGACCCACCTTTTCCTTGCCGCCTTTCCCAATGCCTGCTAGTCGTTCACCATATACTTACTGTCTGCCCTGCTCTTCAGACTGCTGCAACCATCCTGATTGTAACCAAGCCATGCACACGCACCTGAGACTTCGCATCTGCTTGAATGTTTGTCTCCCCTGTCTCTCCCACTGTCCCCTCTCCCTGTCTCCCCCTCCTTGTCTTTTAGATTGTAAGCCACAGGCAGGGACCGCATCTATTGTATGTTTCTGTACAGCACCAAGCACTTGACTGGCGCTATATAAATGTTTATAATAATAATAATAATAATAATAATAAATTAATTAATTAATTAATAAAGTCTAGATCCCAATTGCTGTATGGGGCTGAAATATGGGCCCCTCCTTTTGCACAAAATCTGAATGCTGTCCAATCTAGGTTCCTAGAGGGACTCCTGGGAAACCTCAGGGGCACTCCTCTTGTGGTTATAAGACTTGAAATGGAACAAAAAAGCTGACAACAGGTGGCTCTTGAGGCTGCACTGAAGTTTTGGTGCAAAATTTTTGTAGAGCAGCACTCTGAGCTGTTAAGAGCCCTCGTGAAGGACAAACATGTGAGTAGATGGTCCCAGGAGAAAGAGGGGCTTTTGCAGACAATGGGGCTTTCCAAGAGTTATCTTGCTCATAAGCCCATGGCGGCACTTGCAAAAGAGGTCCTTACGAGAGCAGATGATATATACTGGCAGGGCGAGCTTGGAAAAGTGGATGAATCACCTCACGTGAGGGCTTACCAAGATAGGGTGCCCCCTCAGGCCAGATGGCAGTCTACCTCAGGGCACCTATTTCTTTGTGGGCAATACGGCTAATTTTTCGGGCTAGTGTGAATGCCCTGCCCTCCCAGGTACTTGAAAGAAGAACCCGAGGGACTCCTTTTCTGGAAAGAATCTACCCTTTTGACAACATGGCCATTAAAACTCATATGATCCTCCATTGTCATATGTATGACACTGCAAGGGAACAGTTACTGTTCCCTATTCTGGCCAATTGTCTGGGGTGATCTCAGGAAGCTCTGTTGACCCTGCTGCTAAATAGCTCTGATACTCAGACCATTAAGATCATGGCGAGTTTTCTGTCCCAATTGATCCGCTCGCGGCAAAACTTCATGACCTATAGGCCCATTGCACCTATCTCCATTGAGGATTGCGGTTGAACCTCACACCCGTGCTTTTGGGCTCCAGGTTATACTCTAAGAATGAACATATAAATCCACTTTGTCTAGGCACCTGAATAGAACTCAGGCTAGTTTTCTGTTATTTCCTGTGGCTTTAAGCCCACCATTACTGGTGCCCAATCCTGGTCTGTTAGCCCTTGCAGGTTTTTTTTAAATCTGAATATGCTGCAACTCTTGCTGAGGTTTTTTTCCCTTTCTCTTCCCGATTGTGGCCAATCTCATATGTTAAAATTTCCCTGGGGGGTGGGGTGGGGGGCTGGGGCTGGGTTCTGGGCTCCTTTGCATTATGTCTTTTATCCCAAGAGGGGGGATGATCTTTAAGCATTTTTGTGTTATGCTGTATGTACATCCTTATGAGGTTTTAAGTGGGAGGATGCTGTCTCCAGCTTCCCTCTCTTTTAAGTTTGAATTTAAGCTTGTACTTTGAACCTTTTTTTCTGTTCTGTACAAGCTGTTTTGCAATGGCCAATGGTCACATTTTAATAAAACAATTCATTCACTGCAGTTTGTCCCCCGTTGAAAAACCGCAATGTTAAAAATCCTGTACAAAAATCAATGCAAAAGCTCCGATAGTACCGAAACTGAAAAAGAACCAAAATTCATGAGAACTGAAACTGAAATTGACCAAAACCAAAATTTTGCCCAGAGTCCCATCCCTACTGCATATTATTTGCTTTCTTTCCCCCTTCACTACTTCCTCGTGATTCCTGAAAAGAAGGGTTTTATATTTCTATTTCGGCTGACATGATGCCTATCTGTGTTCTATTCAAGGATCTGCCCATCTGGGGGAGGGGGGCGGGATAACTCCCTTCACTCTGGAGTGAGAAATTGGGGATTTCCCCAGTCTGTGTTTGAAAGTACATGGTGGCACATATATCTGAACCTTCTTGAAACAGCCTGTTTTACAGTACTAAGGATCTGGGCATTGCAAAATGGTTTCCCTTCTCTCCATCTATCACAGCCCCTTGATCTAAAAATTCCGTATCATCATCATTATTTTTTCCATTGTTTGAGAGCTAGTCCACATCCAGGGGGGGTCTTTGCATGGCCTATGGCTACTTTCCTTGTCAGATCCAGATTAAGGGTGTCTCTTTGATTCAGTCTCCAAATTTCCTTGGTTAGCTGCTGGTCTCTTCCTGTACTGATTCACATAGAAGTGACTAGGTCTGCCTGTGAATTGTCAGAGGCAATGCTGATAGACTGGACTGTCTCAAGTGTGTCTGCACTGCCTGTTTTCATAATATTTGCTTTTACAGGGTGTTGTCCCACACCAAGAACCTCATCATATTGGATCACTCGTGGGTCCCTGGGAACAACTGGAAAAGAATCTGTAGGTTTAGGAGATTTCTCACTATTGAGTGCACTGGTCTTTAAAGCTATGGTTTGTCTCTCCACATTAATATCATTGTTGCATATCGAGGCTAACAAATTTTGTTCTGGAGCACTTTTCCCAATAAATTTTGACTGCACCATGTCAAGGGGGATGTACTTTAATGATATCCATTGATTTTTCCCTCCCAGTGGGCATTTCCCACTCGCTTCTTCCAGGGGTGATAACTCCCATTTGAGGGTATTGTTTGCAGTGTTCAAGGTCTCAATTAAATTGGGGGAGTCCGCTCTATTGAACTCGTTAGGATTTGGGGGTCCTGGGATGTTTCTCCATGCAGCTGAGGTCATAGTGTCCTCCCAAAACCGTAAAACTCTACATCCCTGGGGGGGCAGGTCCTTTCACCAGGCTGTATTGGCATTATATCCCTAAGGGTCACGCTTGAGTCCTAGAGTTTTGACATGTCTCTCCCCTCTTTATCCAAAGGAGTGATTTGGAGTTTTCCTGGGGCAATATAATGAGGGGTAGTGCCCTTTTTGGAGTAGGTCACCTGAGTGAACTTGTCTTTGATGTCGGATCAAAGCTCAGATCTTAGCAAGGGAGGTTGCTCCTTCTAGTTTCCTTTTCTCAACCACTTTTTCTTGCTCAAATTTCCTTAAAATAAAATAAAATAAAATTCTTCCTCATAAAGGTCCCTTGTGGTCTCTTGAGTCTCTTGTGTCTCTGGTGGGGTTCTCACTCCATAGGGGAGACCCTCTTTCACCACTTTACTATAGGAAATAACCAGACACATTCACTGGCCAATTACTGCATGCTTCCAGCTTTACAAGACCAATTGGTAGTGGCTTCGAGGCGGGCATAGGGGGCATCCCTCAGGTGGGCATAGAAGGGACATAACTGGGACTTTGGGGATAGCATCCAAGTGATCAGGAGCCATAGTTTACACATCCAGGCTGGCCAATTATCATCACAATCACATCCTGCAGCACTGTGGCAGAGAACATAAGAGAATCTCTATTGGCTCTTTCCTAAAGCAGATGCTTCTGACTTCCCAGTAACAAGTGTGGGAGAGATGTTCAGATGGTCACAGTACAGAATGAGGATATTTGGTTGACCTTTCTGCTGGCTAATTGACATCACAAACTGATCTTATACCACAGTGACACATAAGAGAACCCCTGGCATAGGCTCCTTCTCTGCATATGCTGTGCAGGCATATAAAATTGGGACCCTTTTTCACATCTTTCTTATATTTGAAAGAGATGATTATGAAAGTGTGAGATACAGCCCTGCCAAATTTCATGTACACTAGTTGGACTGCAAAGATGTTACAGTCAGACATACATTTATAAGTTAATTGCTTATGCCACCAGGACCCTTTATCCAATCCTTCTGAAAGTTGGCAGAGGTAGTAAATATGGGAAGGGGTATAAGCCTGCCAAGTTACATTTACATTAAATTTGATGCAAAGAAGTTACAACTAAGAATGTATATGAAGATATTTGCAAAATAATATAATTCAACTGCTTATAAAATTGGAGTCCTTTATCTAGTCTTTTTGGAATTTGGTACACTTAATGCCTCCCATTGGAGGTATAATCCCTCAAAGATTCAGCCAGATATAATGAAAAACAAAAAATGTACAGCCAAAGATGTGTTTTCCATTGAAACCAATGGAAAATGAAAACAATTTGATATTTATGAAAACGAAAATGACAGATTTAAATAACGAAAACAAAAACAACATGGGACCCTAGTGCACACCTCTACTATTCAAATCCACACACATACTCTCGCCTCTCTGTCTTTCTCTCTCTCTCTCTCTCACACACACACACACACACAGACATGGCTTGTGGCTGGCAGGCAGGGGGTGCATGTAAAGTGATGTTATCTTGCATGCTGTAAGGGCCTCATTGCTAGATTATAGCTTGACATTACTGTACTATTTGGTTTACTTTATAGAAAGAGTCCAAGATACTAATTTTTAAAGAAATCTACTTTAACTAAGGACAACGTAAGATGATTTCAGACTTGACGGACCCACGAATCACCACAGTGGATTCCCAGTGGTGGTGAGCCAAACAACCACACACACACCCAGTCCAGGAAGGCCCCAAATAGACGTGATGGGATCGGGAGCACGGCAGGGAATCGGACTGATAAACCACGGCCCAGGGCAGCGCAACAGATGTGACGCTGATCCTGGACTGTGGTCAAAACACCCAGAAGGCACCAGGAAGGGGCGGGAGGCAGACATGGCTAACAGAGGGCAAACGAAGCCAAAAGCACCTACAGAGAATGCCCACACAAGGGAAACGGGAAGGGAGGGGGAGGAGGGAGAAGAGCCGTTGAGGCAGCACACACAACAGGCACAGAGAAAACGAGGTCACAGCAGAACACACAGCACAAACACATGCTCGGGTGCATACACACCCGCACAGGAAAGGAAGGGAAGGGGGAACACAGC
>QEPC01015562.1:28631-47085 GCA_003113815.1 Sphenodon punctatus
CGACACCGCGGCCGATAATTTATAATTGGTGTTGGCAAGAAATATACGTAATAATTCAGAAGGGGCTCTGCCAGGAAATTTATCCATGTGTGGAGACAAAAACTGTGCACGAGGTACACTATATAACTGGCAAAAAAATAAAACATGGGCCACTGTTTCAATCTCTAGATGATCAAAGGGACAAAGCCTATCCCCAAGGGAGATTCCCGCAAAACGGCCCTCAAGCAGACAAGTGGGCAAAGAAGCCACATTGACATGAAGCTCTACACAAGGTTAGTATAGTTATGCAATTTCTCACACATTGCCACAATTCCACTTTTATTCGTATCCCACCCAAACCACAGTCCTTTTTGATTTTTCTTAAACCAATGCATGGTTAAACTAACACAGAGTAAGATTTTGAATTTGATCCTTAGGAGTGTATTCATAATAATCCTCCTCCTCCCAAACTAAGATAATTTCAATGATCCCTTGCATAGGATTTGATTCCTACATGTGTACTAGAGATTACAGATAAAGTCTGCCTTATGTATAGATGAATCTTCTGGAAGTACTGAACAATTTAGTCAATACCAAGCACGTAAACTGATTTAGGACCCAGTTTGATGCTGATGACAAATTTGTTGTCCATTTTTTGGTAACAAAATCTATCGTTTTGAGAGAGTAAATAGAGTGCAGCTTGAGTGTAAAATGATAGTTTTAAAAAACAACACCAAAACATAACTTTTTAATTTTTAAGGGTCAAGCACTTAAGTGTATCCTTGGTGGAAGAGTAAACTAGAGAAACTTATCATGATCATGGAAACTTTTAAAATGGCAGGATTAAATAAGAGGTTTCTTGAAACATTTCAGAAATGCAGAGATGTGAAATGGCACAGGAAGAGGATGATAGAATTAGATGAGGGTGCGGTTGCTTATTGTGCGAATTCTGTATGAGATGGATGCAAACTTCTTTTCATGCGGAAAATCAAACTATGTCCTTCTTGACTGAGACAGAAACCTCTCTGATAAGTGCAGTGGTGTTAGGCGCCATTACCGGCAGCTCTGACAGAGCTGGGGACGAGGCCGCCATGGAAGGGGGTTTCCCAAGCCCCGGAATACCTCCGGGTCTAAGGCACGGGGGAAATGCTGCTGCTCCCCCTGGTGGAAGCCTAGGGAATAGCATACTGCAGCTAGACCCTGGTGGCAGTACAGCTGGGCCGTCGGGAGCGCTGCGGCGTTCAGTGTAGCTCTGCACGCAGCGGGGGCGGGGCCACGGGGATAAAGATGGCGGCCTGCAGTAACAGCACTGCTGGAGATCAGTTCGCTGTGAGACCGCCCCCCCCCCCATTGTGATTGGACTTGTTGGCAAGCGAGAGGTTTGGAGGTCTAGTGAGTGTGTGTGCGTGAATCCTCGTGTGTGTATGACTCAGGTGACTGCTGTGTGTGAGGGTGAGTGGGTGTATAGAGGTATTGGGGAGGGGTGGCTGTTTGTGGGTAAATAGCACTCCTACCCCCTTCAGAGTTGGGCCCTCCTTCCTAACATTCCTGGTGCGAGCTAATCATCCCTTTCCTGGATCCCTTTGGGTGCTCCCCCTTTATCCCTCACTCATTGTCACCTCTTTTCTCCCCTTCCCCTCACATAGTACGGTATGTCTGGGTGAGCGTAGGTTAGCAGTGGAGGGGATTGGCCGGGGGTCTTACACTGAGCGTTGGTGTCTCCCCCCCTATGATGAGCTTGCCTCAGCCTCTGTTCTTGGCCCTCTCCTCTTCTCGATCTATACCTCATCCTTAGGCAAACTCATTGCCTCCCATGGCTTCCAATACCACCTCTATGCTGATGACACTCAACTCTATCTCTCTACTCCCTCTCTCTCTCCCTCTGTTCAAGCTCGTCTCATCAACTGTCTCTCTGACATCTCTACCTGGATGTCTCAACGTCAACTCAAACTCAACATGGCTAAAACTGAACTCCTTATCTTCCCCCCTCATCCTTCCTCTCCTTCCTCACTGTCAATAACTATTGATGGAGTCACCATCCTGCCTGTCCCCCAAGCCCGTAGCCTAGGCTTCATCTTTGACTCAGCCCTTTCTTTTAAACCCTACATTGACTCTGTTGCTAAATCCTGTCGCTTCTCCCTCCATAACATTGCTAAGATTCGCCCTTTTCTCTCTGTCTCGTCTGCCAAAACTCTTGTTCATGCTCTGGTCATCTCTCGCCTCGATTACTGTAACCTCCTTCTCACTGGCCTTCCCCGGTCTCACCTTTCTCCCCTCATCTCTGTCCAAAACTCTGCTGCCAGGGTCATCTACCTCGCCAGTCGCTTCGACCATGTGCAGCCCCTCCTCTCTTCGCTTCACTGGCTTCCCCTTCCTGAACGAATCCTGCACAAGCTCCTAGTCTTCACCTATAAAGCTCTTCACAACCTTGCTCCCCCCTACCTCTCTGCACTTATCGCCCTCCATACTCCAGCCCGTGCACTTCGCTCCTCCTCTGTCCCTTCTCTCACCCTTCCACGCCTTCCCTGCTCCCCTAAGCGCCTTCGTCCCTTCTCACTTGCTGCCCCCCATGCCTGGAACTCCCTCCCTGTCCACATCCGCCTTGCCCCCTCCCTTCATACCTTCAAATCTCTCCTTAAAACTCACCTCTTTCGCTCTGCTCTGTCTGACTCTTTATCCTGCTGAGCCACTATTCCTATACCTACGATCGGTTTACCCTTATCCTTGCAACATGGACCTGCCTGCTGTCATTCTCATCGTAACCAAGCCAAGTACGTGCACTTGAGACCTCGCATCTTCATGAATGTTAGACCCCTTGTCTCTCCCTCTGTTCCCCTTCCTAAGTCTCTCCCCCAGCTCCTGTCTCTCAGATTGTAAGCCCTAGGGGCAGGGACCGTGTCTATTTTATTACTTTGTAAAGTGCCAGGTACACTGCTGGCACTATATAAATGTTTGTTAATAATAATAATAATAATAATAATAATAATCCCAGTTAAGAGACATTGGGCTCTATAAGATCCTGAGGGGTTGTATTTCACATATATCCCATAAGACCCCCGGTGTAAAGGGTTTATCTGGTAGTTGGGTGGCAAAGAGCATGTCTGGGTCCATTCCCCCCCTTCCCATCCCTAACAAGTGGATGACCATTGCTTACTAGCTTGCGTCCTTGACTCTCTTCTCAATAAACTTCCCTTCATCCACTTCAAGTCCTCTTCTAGCTGCATCTTCCAGAAATGTTTCCTTCTATCACAGGTCTCTTTCTACATTATCATGAATCATAACTCAAAAATATCCACAAATAAGTTATGCAACCTTAAGAATGCTGGCCTTTGCCATACATATATCTTATCACATTGCAGACTATAAGAATCAACTACAGACTGAAAATTGCACACTGGAAGAAGCAAGCAAACCCCATGTGATGAAATGCTACTGTCTTTCATACTACTATTCAGAAACAAACTACTTCACAGGAAGGGCAGGCGGGGGCGGGGGGCAGTCAGCCAAGTCCTGACTGGGTGGGATGATCACTGTTCTGCCCTTCTCCACCCTCGGTCCTCTCAGTACTGTGCTTGTCTCACTGCCAGTGCCTCCCTGTTCCCGGGGGCAGCGGCAGCCCCCGGTGGGCCAGCCCCGGCTCTCAGCTCACAGCACAGCAGTCAGGAGGTCAGGCACAGGTAGACTCCTCTGCAAGGAATGGTGGTCCGGCCCAAGTCACCCAAGCAGCGAACCCTGAACTCACTGAGTCCGTCCGCTAGAGTCTGCTGCTGTAGCCCAGCCACACCAGTCTCCTCCAAGCTGCAGTAGCAGCAGTAGCAGCAGGAGAGAGGAGTCATCCGGGCTCAGTCAGCCCTGACAGAAGACTCACGCTGCGAGGCGAGAGGGAGGGGAGGTGTGTTGGCATGCCTGCCACGTTGTTGCAGGCACTTTCATTTTCCTGCTGCTACACCACACTCACTGAGTGTGCCTGTGCCCGATCATAGCACACTATGTGTGTCCCACCTCCCTACACCACAGGGGTGCACCTAAGGGCCACACCCAAGGGCCCTTGGGTGTGGCCCTTGGTGGGGCCTGGGGCATGAAGCTCTATTAATTGTGGTGTGTGTGTTTTATATTAGCTGGTTCTGGCGGGAGGATACATAGGGGGGTTAATATTTATGTTGGGGGTGCTTGGGGAAGTAGGGAGGGAAAGGAAAGGGGATTGGGTTAGGGAAGGGGGTGGGGGAGGAGTTGGGGGTTATAAGGGTGGGGAATCTCCCCCTGGTCAGGTCAGAACAGGCAGAGGGCAGCCAGAACTGGTGAGGTGAGGGGTGACAGCTATTGGGGCCATGATGGGACAGGGGAAATATGGTCCCTGTTGGGGGAAGGTGACAGCTGTGCGACGGTGTACATGTTTGTTATCTGTCCCACTCACTATCCCCCTAGCAGCTGGGCAGGTGGTTCCAGATCAGAGGGCCCCTGACCATGTTTTGATGCTGGTAAATGTGAGGTCAGTAGCAAATAAAGCAACAACAGTCCAGGAATTGATCTTGGACCATGCAGCCGACCTTGTATGTATCATGGAAACCTGGCTGAACACTGAGTTGGGGCCTGTTTTGGCTGACCTTGTTTCAGCTGGGTATTCCGTGCAGCATCAACCACGGTTGGAGGGCTGGGGGGCGGTGGTGTAGCCATGATATTTAGGGAGTGTTGGGCTGTTTGGAGGTATCCAGTGCGATCCATATTGGGTATTGAGGGTCTCTATCTGGTGTTTGATTTGGCAGGGGACAGTTTGGGAGTGCTGATTGTATACCATACAGGCGGCCTCCCTACATGTTCGAGTGGATTTGGTGTTGGGGTGGTGTTGCGGTACCCAAAGGCAATAGTCTTGGGGAACTTCAACGTTCATGCTGACGCTGATCTTAGGTTTACGGAGCATGAGTTCATGGCCGCCATGGCAACCATTTGCCTGTCTCAGTTGGTCAGTGGCTTGACGCATTGGGGGGGACATACGTTAGACCTTGTGTTTTGCATTGGCCTTGAGGTGGGGGGGTCCATTGGTGGGGGAGATATCAGCTGTGCCCTTGTCATAGATGAATCATTACCTCCTGCAGGCCTCTCTCCCAGTGCACGTCTGCCCACGGAGGGGCATGGAACCAATTCGAATGGTTCACCCCTGGAGGTTGATGGAACCAGAACAGTTCCGGATTGCTCTGGGGGAGTTTCCCTCTGACCTTGATGACTGTCTCATCGATGACCTCGTTGTGTTATGGAATACCTTGCTGACAGAGGCCATCAATCAGATGGCTCCTAGGCGTCCACTGCCCAGGCGACAGCTCCACAGGCCTCCTTGGTTTTCTGAGGAACTGCAGTTGCTGAAGCAAGAGGGGCGGTGGTTGGAGCGATGGTGGCATCATTCACGTGCTGAAGTCAACAGGTTGCATCATAGAGCCAGTATACAAGCCTATGTCATGGCTATGCGGGCAGCAGAAAAGGAGTTTTTTGCTGCCCTCATAGCATCTGCAAAATCCCATACAGCAGAGCTTTTCCAGGTGGTGAGGGGACTGGTCAGTCCGGCCTCCCTCCACTTTGGACTGGAGTCATCTGCTGCGTGCTGTGACATGTTTGTGAATTATTTTGTGGATAAAATCGCTCATATTCACCATGGCTTCGACACCACACTTATTACCCTGGGGGAACTGGAGGTTATGGAAGTTTCACCTTGTCCAGTTTTATGGGATCAATTTAAGTTGGTGACACCCGCTGATGCAGTGGATGTTCCTGGAGCAGTCAGAGCCACTTCTTGTGAATTAGATCCTTGCTCGTCCTGGCTAGTTAAGTCCTGCTGGAAGACAATGGGGCCGTTGCTGACTGGGGTGATCAACGTCTCCCTTCGGGAGGACAGAGTGCCAGACTATCTCAAGGAGGCAGTGGTGCAGCCTCTGCTCAAGAAACCATCACTTGACGTTGACTTCCTCACCAACTATCGGCCTGTCTCTAACCTTCCCTTTTTAGGTATCCCTTTCTGCTCAAGAAACCATCACTTGATATTGACTCCCTCACCAGCTATCGCCTGTCTCTAACCTGCCCTTTTTAGGTATCCCTTTTTAGGGATGGTATGAATTGAATGGGTAGTGGCTCAGCAGCTCCAAAGACATCTTGATCATATTAGTTTTCTTGATCCCTCTCAGTCGGGATTTTGGCCGGGGTATGGCACCGAGATTGCACTTGTGGCTTTGGTTGATGATCTACATTGGGAATGGGATAGGGGTTGTTTGACCCTGCTGATTCTATTAGATGTAAGCTGCATTTGATACAGTTGATCATGAGATGTTGGTGATGTGCCTGTGGGATTGTGCAGGGGTGGGCGGGACAGTTCTTGAGTGGTTCCGCTCATTCCTGACCGGGAGAACTCAGTGAGTGGTGCTCGGGGATTACTTTTCATCATACCAAGACCTCTTGTGCGGAGTCCTTCAGGTTTCTGTTTTGTCCCTCTCCTGTTCAATGTGTATATGCAGCCGCTCAGTGAGGTGATCAGGGGGGTTGAAGTGATCAGGGGGTTTGGCATGCGGTGTCATCAATGTTATTTATTTCAAAATATTTTATCTCGCACCTTCCTGCAGAATAGCAGCTCAGGGCGGCGGTGCCATCATATGCCGATGACACCCAGCTCTACCTTTCTTTTTCCACAGATTCAGGCCTGGCAGTTTCAGTGTTTACTCGGTGTCTGATGGCGGTGGGGGACTGGACGAGGGCTAATTGACTGAGGCTGAATTCTGACAAGATGGAGGTGATATTAGTGGGTAAGGCAATGGAGATGGCGGCTCCCATTATTGATGGAGTCTGCCCTCCATTAGTCTCCCGGGTACGGAGTCTGGGGGTGCTCTGACTTGCAGCTCTGCCTGGATGTCCAGGTGGAGGCTGTGGCGAGGAGTGCCTTCCACCAATTACATCTGGTGTGATGACTTTGGCTGTATATTTCAGACTCGGATCTGACCACTGTCATCCATGCTTTCATCACCTCCAGATTGGACTACTGTAACACGCTCTACGTAGGGCTACCCATGGTGACGGCTCGGAAATTGCAGCTGGTGCAGAATGTGGTGGCCCGTCTCCTGGTGGGACTGGGCTGCCTGGAACATATCCCGACGGTGCTTCGTTCTCTCCACTGGCTGCCAATAGTTTTCCAGGCCCAATTCAAGGTGTTGGTCTTGGCCTATAAAGCCCTAAACAGTCTAGGCCCTGCCTATCTGTGGAACCACCTCATCCCCTGGATTCTGGATCGGCCCTTGCCATCATCCTGGGATGCCCTGCTTGAGGTCCCCTGAGTTTTCTGGGGGGCTACACAGGGGAGGGCATTCTCAGTGGCAGCACCCCGGTTGTGGGACTCCCTTCTGGTGGAGGCCCAGCTGGCCCTGGATCTCCCCTCCTTTCAAATAAGTTGTAAGACCTGACTGCTCTGACAGGCATTTGGTGGGGGAAATGGGTGAGTGAGTGGGGAGAGTGTGTTGGGGTGGGGGTGGGGTGGGATATTTTTATCCTGCTTTTATGTGTTATTTTTAGTTTTACTGTTGTTTGATTTTATTGATTGTAAGCCGCTCCAAGCTGCCTGTGGCAGGAGGGGTGGGGGTAGCAAGATTTTAAAATAAATAAATAAATAAATAAATAGCTGTAATAAGGACAGGTGGTGCAGCCGTACTGGGGGCCTATGTGCTTGGGCAGGAGAGGTGCACTTCCTGGTGCAGCTGTGTCTCCTGCTGGTGTGAGCAGAGGAAGGGGGCTTCATTCTATCTTCTGCACCAGGACCCATTCCATCCTAGCTGCGCTCCGTGTGCCAGGCCCCAGTGAGCATGAGTGTAACAACAGGAAGGAAGGAGAAGATAACAGTGGAGATTTGTAAATGTGATGAAGGGTAACTGGGGGCCAGATGTCAGGGCCTCACTAATTCTGACTGCAACTCCCCCCCACACCAGCCGAGTTGGTGAGTCAGTCCAACTGAATCTCCTGTGGATCTCTGAGGTTGTCTACCCCTTCATTGGTTCCTTGTGCGCCCAGTTGACTATAAAAGCCAACTAAGCTAAAAGCTAAAACAGAGTCCCAGGCGCCTCAGAGCACACAACACTTCCAGTGGCTTTATATGTGCTTCCTAGCTCCTGTCTCTTCTATCTGTTCCCCACCACCGCTTCTAACCAGTCTCCCAGCCTGTCTCTCAACCTAGTACCTGCCCATTCCTGCTTTCTCCTTGGATGGGCCTCCTAGCTAGAGTCTTGCATCAGCTTCAGACTTTGACTAGTTTACCCTTAGGATGATGCTTACTTCTTGGATGGACCTCCTGGCTTGACTCCTGCATTGGTTTTCAGGCCTTGGCTGGCTAACCCCCAAGTATGTCACCTGCTCCTGGAATTTACTTCCTGGCCATTGACCCCCACACTGGTTCCAGTCCACTGTTTTATGCAACCTTCTGGGCCCCAGTCTTGCAAGGATGCAACCCTCTGGGCCCTGATCCTGCAAGGATGCAACCCTTTAGCTGCCATTACACCAGGTTTTCAAGTGCTTTGCACCAAAAATCAAAAGCAGATTTATCCCCCCTGCACTCTCTTGAAAGTTTGACTTCAACTTTAACTACTTCAGAGTAAGTGGTTTGTGGATCATGGACCTAGGACTTCCACCTCTTCTGGTTTAGACCCTGACACTCCTGTATTGGTCTATGAATGTGTCAGGGTCCTTACTGTGAGAAGTGGCAACCCTTAATTCACCATATCAGTGTCTTGTAGGGATGTGCAAACAGAATGGGGTTCAGATGTTCGGTCATTCGGTTTGAAAACCGAGTTCAGGTTCGGTTGTTCAGTTTGAAAACTGGGTTCGAGTTCATTCGGTTTGGCAGAGTTCAGTCCTGCTGAATGTTCGGTGGAGTTTGAACCCGCTGCAAGGCTTGCAGCGCTCCAGGGACTCCCAGGGGTCCCCGTGGCGGCATGGCAGGCTGTCAGAGTCCTAGTAGTAGTAGTAGTAGCAGCAGCAGCAGCAGCAGCAGCAGCAACAGAGACTGGGAAGGGCTTGGCACTTGGCACCCCGGGTTGCCCGGACAGGCAGGCTCGGCGCTTGGCCCCTGGGGGTGCCCGTGGCAGCATGGCAGGACATCAGAGACCCAGCAGCAGCAGCAGCAGCAGCAGCAGAGACCAGGAAGGCTTGGCGCTTGGCACCCCTGGCTGCCCGGGCATTGCAGCCTGGCAGGCCTCTGGTACTGCTCGCTCTATGCTGGCTGGGTTCTCCATTTCTAGTTGCCATCACGGCAGGTGGTGGCTGGCTGGCTGGCTGCCTGGCCACATGAATCACCACTGGAAAAGGCTACTTGATCAATTTGCAGAAGAGTTGGTTGAGATCTGGTGAGTAGGATGCCAGTCTGCAATGCCCGGCCCTGTATGGGGAGGGACGAGGCTGTAGGAGGGAGGATGTGGAGCAACCCAAAAGACTGACATGAAAGACACATTCACTGGTCAATTCCTGCATGCTTCCAGCTTTACAGGACCAATCGGTAGTGGCTTTGATGCGGGTATAGGGGGCGGCCCTCAGGCGGGCATCGAAGGGACATAACTGGGATTTTAGGGATAGCATTCCAAAAATCAGTAGACATAGTTTACACATCCAGGCTGGCCAATCACAATCACATCCTGCAGCACTGTGACAAGGACATAAGAGAATCTCTATTGGCTCTTTCCTAAACAGATGCTTCTGAGTTCCCAGTAACAACTGGGGGAGAGATATTGGGATGGTCACAGCACAGAATAAGGATATTTGGTTGATATTACTGCTGGCCAATTGGCATCACAAACTGATCTTATACCACAGTGACATGTAAGAGAATCCCTGGCATAGGCTCTTTCTCTGTGTATGCTGTGCAGGCATATAAAATTGGGACCCTTGATCACATCTTTCTGATATTTGGCAGAGATGATCATGAAAGTGTGATATACAGCCCTGCCAAAGTTCATGTACACTGGTTGAACTACAAAGATGTTACAGTTAGATTATACATTTATAAGTTAATTGCTCCCTGATCGAGCAGGGGAGGAAACTGGCATTGCAGGCTGGCTGGTATGGGTGGAGCAGCAGCAGAGGCCCGGCCAGGGTTTGGTGGCTGGCATCCCCACTCAGCTGGGCATTTCAGGCTTGGCTCATATTCAACAGAACTAAAGAAGCTCTACTGCCAACTGGTCAAGCCTTGCCCGGTGGTGAATCACGTGGACACTCAGTAGCAGACATTGGATTGCCAGGGCACAGAACCCATGGAACATCAGAGGCAGTATTGGCAGCAGCAGAGATTGGATTGCCAGGGCATAGAACCCTTGGCACAGCAGAGGCAGCATTGGCAGCAGCAGCAGACATTGAATGGCCTGGGCACAGAACCCGTGGCACAGCAGAGGTGGCATTTGTAGCAGCGAGCGGCAGATATTGGATTACCAGGGCACAGAACCTGTGGCACAGCAGAGGCAGCATTGGCAGCAGCAGGCATTGGGTTTGCCAGGGCACAGAACCTGTGGCACAGCTGAGGTGGTATTTGCAACGGCATACATTGGATTTGCCAGGGCACAGAACCTGTGGTACAGCAGAGACAGCAGCAGCATGATTTGCCTGTGCGCAGCACCCATGGAGCCAGGATGGTAGGATTTGCCAGGGAAGAGATCCCATATAGCATCAACGGCAGCAGCAGGATTGCATGGGCACATTTGGATTTGCCAGGGCAGAGCACCCATGGACCAGCAGACAGCAGTAGCGGGATTACCTGGCCAGTTGATTTAGGCCACCTGGGTGGGTGGACAGACAGGCAGCATGGCATGAGCAGAAGGCAGGCAGAGTGAGGCAGGGTTTGAGCTTTTCAACCTGGGAGGGCAGACAGGCAGTGTGGCATGAGAGGCAGTAGGGAAGGCAGGCTGGGACCTTGACAGGGCACTCAGATAGGCTGGCAAAGACTGTGCAGCACGTGAGAGAGAGAGAGCCCGTTAGATAGGCGTGCCAAGATCATCTAGTCAGAGGCCGGCTCACAGGCTTACAGTTTCCCAATGCCACCCTGTGTCATGAGGTCAGTCAGATAGGCTGGCTGAGGCCATCTAGTCAGAGAGAAAGAGAGAGAGAGAGAGAGAGGCAGGGAGGGCGCTGGGCATTGGGAGGGAGGGACGGCACCTCAGCACCACAGCAGCCCAAATTGAGGAGGAGCCCTGTCCCAAGACTGCCCCTGGCATGGGATGGCGTGTGCCACTGCACCATCACTCCTTGTCCAGGGGCAACTCGGGGAATCCCAGCAGCGGAAGGTTCACCTTCAGGAACAACAACTGCTCCACCAACTTGGCCCCCAGTCTTAGGCGGTGCAGAGAGAAAATGTCCCCCGCCATGGCGGGGACACTGGTTGGTGGGCAGGACAAGATACCCGTGGCCACTTTGGACAGGGCTGGCCACACGTTGGTCTTGCCGGCCCCTTAAGCCAAGGGATCTATGCATAGGTCCTCCTCCAGGTAGGTCTCCACTGCTGCTGAGGCACCGTTGTACTCCCTCTGGTAACTCTGCCTGGGTACCACCTCCACCAGTGCCCTCAGCCACACTGCTTGCCCTAGTGTGAATGACCCCATGCTCCCCAGAGTGGCCTGCACATAGGAGCTGCTGGTGCTGGCAATAGGGGTGCTGGTGCTGCTCAGCCCGCTGCTGGTGCTGCTACCGCTAGGGCTGGAGACAGGGATAGTCCCCCTGGTTGAAAGGGGTAGCTGCTCCCACTCCCACCATCCCCAGCGTTGTCCTGCTGCTGCTGCTACCACACATTCTCCAGAGCCTGCTCTGCCTGATGGACCCTCTCTACCAGCTCACCCTTCCAGTGGCTATAGAGGGGTGTCTGGCATGTCACACTGCCCTTGACCCTGGGGTCCAGCATGGTTGCCAACATGTATTCTGCCCGCCGCAGGAGCTTGTTGAAACACTCCTTCAGCCCTGCCTTCAGCTGCCGCACCAGGTCAACCACCTCATTGGCCATCTTCCTGCCCTGAGGGCCACAATCCTGCTCCTGAAGAATCTCCTCCAGCCTCCTCAGGAGACTCTGGACCAGAGAGGTCACCTGGCTGATGGTGGCCGTGGAGGAGCTTATGGTCTCTGTCACGACCATTCTACCCTGGAGGTGCCCCACTGTCTGTCACCAATTGCACCTGATGCAAGGCGGCTTTCTGTTCTAGAAGCTGCTCGAGCGTCAGGAAGGTCAAATTCCACCGTGTGGACACATCCTGCACCAGCTGGTGCACTGGGGAGCCTTTCTTGGCCTGCTTTGCCTGGAGGAGGTCGCTGCCCTTCACGCTCCGGTTAAAGAAACCTGCCAGCTTCCTCCCCCGCTCGATCAGGGAGCTAAGGGTGCTGGCCCCAATCCCCTTCTCCCCCAAGCCCAGAGCATCCCTGACCACCAGGTGAAGGGTGTGTGTGGTGCAAGGGATGCTAGTGAATCCCCCCTCATGGACTGCCCTCAATATGGGCAGTGACCACGCATCCCTTGGTGAAGGGCGTGCCTGGCGTGACCCACTCCATCACCATGGCGGTCATGGCTGACTTGATGTTTTTAATTGATTTTATTGTTTTTTAATGTATGGAAGCCGCCCCGAGCTGCATGGCAGGAGGGGCAGGGTAAAAAATTTATAAAATAAATAAATAAATAAATAAATGTTCTGGGACGTATGGGGGCCGTCCATTACTTCCGCTTGAAGCAGGGCCCACCTATACCCTGCTTCAGGAACCCTCCTGCCACTGCCAAATGCTGCCTCTGGGTCCTGCCACCAGTGTGCCATCACTGCCAGGTAGGTGTGCTGAGCGTTCCTGCTCGACCACAGGTCTGTGGTGAAGTGGACGGTGGCACCCCCAGTCCCTGCCAGCTGCTCCATCACCCGCTACTTTAAAGCCCAGTACAAGGCTGGCACCACCTGCTGACTCAGGGTGGTGCGTGACAGCAGCTTAAACTGAGGGACCAGGAAGCCAATTAGGTGCCTGAACCCCATGTCCCTGACCACTGAGAAGGGCTGCCCATCCAGGGTGATCATTTCCCCCAATATGCGTGTGGCTTTCACTTGAAAGCCACGCTACCCTCCACGTCCTGCAGCTGCCAATGGACTTGTCACCTGCCCCCACCCCAGCTCCTCCATGGTGGACTGATGGTGCTTCTGCTGCTGCTGCTCCTGCTGCTCCCCCCTAGCAGCAATACCGCTCCTGCTGCTAGAGGCAGTTGTTAGTGTTTGAGCAGGACGCTTGCCCGCTGATGGAGGCGGACGACTGGCTGATGCAGTCAGAAACCTGCTGGCATCCACTGCCCCTGCCTGCCCACTTAGCAGCACAGTTCTGTGGCATCCCTTAAGGTGCCTCGCCATGGCATTTGTACCAAGGTTGGTGAGCACCTGCCCACGCTTCACCACCTTCTGGCACAAAGTACACTGCACCTCCCTGGGATCATCCACCCGCACCAACTGAAAATGTGCCCTGATGGAGGATTTTTTGCCCCCTTCTGCCCTGCACCGGGTGATGCACTGATGACAGCGCTGCTGGGAGGGGCAGAACATGGTGGTGACACAGCTCTCGGAGGGACAGTCATTGCCTCAGCTACAGACATCTCCGTGGGACTAGTGTCTGCCTCGCTATCCCCAATCACAGTGATGTCCCGCGAAGGGGAGTACTGGGAGTCTGAGGCTGACGGACTGCCCACCATGCTGCTGCCACTCTCCCTGTGCCCCCTATAGCTGCTGCTGCTGCTCCTCTCCCTCCTGCCATTGCCCAGGGATCGGGCCCTGCCTCTAGCAGCCGGGGTGGGATCCAACAGCCCTGGACTGCTGGGGATCGCCTCCATAATGGGGGACAATGGTGGCCCATGGTGAACTTTGGATCCTGCCCCAGAAGCACCTGCACCTGCTCCTGCATCCACAGCAGAGACAGCCGCAGCCTCCTGGACTGCAGGCCTGCCAGTGCCCTGCGTGGCAGTGGAGGATGCTGGGAGGAGGCGCTGTTGAACCACCTCGTAAGTGCCACTGCTGGGAGCCTCGGAAGCCTGACTGCCAAAATCAGGCCTGTGGAGTTTGGGGCGTGGTGATGGGCTCGGGCTGCTGTCTGAAGCCACTCCGCTGGCATGGCCCCTACCCCTACCACCTCTGTCACGTGCCCCTCTGTCACAGGCCCCATTGCCTGCCTTAAGGGCAGCAGACTGGCCTCTCCTGCTTCCCTTCTCCATTTTTCCTTCCCAAAGTATGCAGAGGAAGATTATATATTTTTTTAAATTTATTTATTCAAAATTGAATATTATATATATATCTACTACTACACTAACTCTAACTGCTATTAACTACTATTCTAAAATATATGGAACTAAATGGAATATTATATCTACAAAGGCCTAGTCCTACGAACACACTCTAAAATATTAAAACTGAATCACTACACACGATCTCTATTTATCTCTATAACTAAGCTAACACCTCTATCTATCTATCTATCTATCTACACACAGGGATGGGGGGGCGGGACACAGACAGTTCACAACAAACAACACAGGGAGGAGTACAAAACTGAAATGAAAGCTAAATCAATCTAATGCTACTCTAAATAAATCCAAGAACGGGGGAAGGGAGTCAGGGGTGGAATATTTACAGGGAGGAGGGAAGGATTCAATGGAGGGTAGGGAGAAAGAACACAGGGAGGAGTAAAAAATAAAAATAACACCTAAATCTATGTAATCTAAATAAATGAAACGATGGAGGTAAATGTGTGGGAATGGGTGAAATAGGAGGAGGATGGCAATGGATTAAGAACACAAACTGCTGGGCGAGGGAGATTTCGGAAAACGTCTGCTGACAGGATCAGTGGCTAGCACAGAAGGAATTGGAAGGGGGGAGGGCAATGACTTTTGTTACTTGCTGCTCCCGCCTTACCACAAGCCCCATTGGCTCTGTGCAGCCTAACCCCATGCCAATCACAGACTGCAAAGCCAGTGGTCTGAGGAAAAAAGGGATGGTGATTGGGCAGGCTGGTTGCTAGTCCAAGCCTCTCCACCCCTGGTGCCAGGAAGTCTGCTCCTCAGCTGCCTCCTCCCCCCGCGCCTGCCAGTCACGTTTTTGCCGCCTGAACGAGACCGAATTGATCCGAACAATACCAAACTGTTCGGTCATTTTGAGTTCTGATTGAGTTTGGTTCAGTTGCTTTGGGTTCGGTTCGGTTCGGTCGTGCGATTCGGTCGTCCGAATGGGCCGAGTTCGGTCCGAACACCGAATGGCTGAGCCGCGTTCGACATTCCTAGTGCCTTGGTAGGGTAGGAGAGGATCTTTGGGGAAATGGGTAGATAAAGCACCATTCCAGATAAATTGAAAGGGAACAATTTAAGATAAGGTGCAACAAATGAGTGTAACCAAGCATAATAAGGAGGAGGAATGCAGGCATAGTCCTACTAGGCCCCCAAACTCAGCCTCCCCACTCCTCAAAAGAACTATAAAAAATTATTTTCTGAATTAATTACTGCTTGAGGTCACAATCCTTAATCTGCTTGCTTCAGAGTAGTCTCATTAACTTCAATAGGACTACTCTGGAATAAGTGACGGAGAGTTGTGGCCATAGTCCCCTTTGACAATCTTGGCCAATTATAAGATCACCTGGTGGTATAGGTGAACAGTTGAGTATCATATTCCAAATCCTTTAATAGTTTGGGTTAAAAAAATGTATCTGATCAGGCATCTCCAGTCCCCGCTGACTTGCTGCCTAGCATTCTTATAAGTGAGTGTCTTTCTACAGGAATTGCAGGTATGAAAAGATAGTGGCTTTGGGGGTTACTTGAGGGAAGGTGTTCCACAGGGTAGGGGTGGCATGGAAGAGCAAGGATGCTTTTGAGGTAAGTTGACAAATGGGTGGAATGAAGAGGGATGGGGGACTGCATTATATTACATACAGGTTCTTCAGCAGCCCTCATCCCTAAAGGACCGGCAAGTGCTTTCCAGTCGCACATTAGACACAACAAATAGTACCAGTTACAGAAAATCACTCTTTAACCTGTGCTCAGGAGGAATGTTCTAACAATTGCTACTAGCAGTGCATGGCACAGGAAGGGGTGAAAGTTATTTAGGGCAGTTTATTTTCATGCCTTCAATTGCCTTGCTTCGTATTGTTAGCTGTTGGATAGTTCTAAGTGGTCTTTGAAGTTAACACCTCGTTAAGAGAAGAATTCATATTGCTGCTTCTCTTCACAAGATTAAAGACAATTTTATGTTTTGAGAGGGATAGTTTAAAAGGATCAGTGGATTTATATGAAACAAACCACTCTCATTGTAGTCAGGCTAAAACGAGTCCAATTTCTTCTCTTTTATCCATCTCTGTGAATCCTGGTATTCACACGAGAACCCCATATCTATCGAACAGTGGCTTGGGCTGAAGCAGAATGAAGTCAAGGAGTGAATTTTGGTGGCTTCCCTGGACATACATGTCACTTGGTCTCTTGCCACTTTTTTCATACTTAAAACTAAGCAATATTTTAATAACCTTGAGCCTGCAGGTTCCTCTCTGCAATGGCAGGTGTGTCTGCAAGTTGGAGCGGGCAGGATAAGAACATAAGAAGTGCCAGACGCAGGCAAACCAGTGGTCCATCGAGCCCAGCATCCTGCCTCTGATGACAGCAGCAGCTTTGGTTGCTTCAGAGAAGTGCAGAACAGGTCATAATAGAGTGAGTGATCCATTTCTTGCTCTGCACTGTCAGCCCTGAATAGTCAGAGGTCTCATGCCCTGAACAATAGCCATTATTAACTCATTCTATAAGAATTTATTCAATCCTTTACTGATCCCAGTTGCACTATTGTCCTTCATAAATATCCTATGGCAATGAGTTTCACAGGCTAATTGTATGTGGGGTGAAAAAGTACTCCCTTGTATTTGGATGACAGGACTTTGTGGTTTTGAAACCTAACTTCCAAGAGAGCATCACTACCAGTTCAAATTAAGTAATTTTGGGGAAGCTGAGATAAGGCATACTTCTAGGGGGATGGGGGAGGAGGGAAATATTGTCCATCTACTAACATTAGCTGTGCATTCTCTTTTACAGACACCACTTCCAGGAGTGATATGAAAGCACTTAGGGACACCTAAGTCAGTATCAACCCATTCACTGGTAAGTAAGAAACCTGATGGAGTACCAACAGCATGATACAGCAAGCCATACTGTATTTATTAATAACCTCTCCTAGTCATTATAGTGAAATGTTAAAAAACAAAATCAACTGCTAAAGAGACATTTCTGTTCTGCTGCAGCTCAGTTTGGAGCAGCTATTTGTATGTCTGCTAGAGAAAGATTAGCCCAAAAGAGTGTCTTAGTGATCAAAGAAGTGGCACAATGTCTCTCTCTCATTCTCTGCAGGATGGCAAATTTCAGCATTATGAATACATCCAATGCACAAAGATATTCCATATTGCTTTGTGTGGGGGAGTCATTTTTGACTTGCATGGCAATTTAATTTATTCTGTCTTTGTTAAGCCAGCAACATAATCAGAGCAGCTGCCTCCTCCATGTCAGCCACTAGAAAATGAGTGTTTGTGGTCTTAGCGGCCAATATTGCTTTTACAGTATTATTATTGCTTGCTCCTGTGTTCTAGGGTAAGAAAGGCCAGGATGGAGTGTTTGTTTAATCTAAGCATCTACCAAGGAATTACTGTGCAGCAAAGCAGCTGTTGCAAGTCCATCTCAACACCTTACTCTGTGCATGAGGTGGAGGAGAAGGGGGTTTTATCCAGGGATTTATTTATTTATATAAGTATTTAATACCCCACTCCCTCTTACTTCAGGCAATTCAGGGCAGCTTTCAAACTAATAAAATACATAAAAAACAGGGACATAAAAAACAATTTAAAAACCTTTTCTTCCCCCAACCAGATCAGAATTAGAAATATAAGGTTGGAGCCTCCTCACCAGATGTAATTGGCGAAAGGCACCCCCAACCACAGCCGCCACCTGATTATCCAAGCTCAGCTGTGGATCCAGGAGCACCCCTAGGCTCCGAACCTGTGTAACCTGGGGGGGGGCCAACCCCATCTATAATAGGTGTTCCCCCGACCTCCAGATCACTGACCCTGCCCACCACCATCACCTCCGTCTTATATTTATTATTTATTTATTTATTACATTTTTACCCCGCATCCTCTCGCACAATGGTGACTCGGTGCGGCAACAACATATACAAATACAATAAAATACATAAAACAAAGTTTATAATAAAATTACTAAAAAGGCTAAATGCTAAGGCAATAAAAATACCCTCCCAACCCCACCTCCTATCCCCCTTCCCCGAAGGTCCGGCAAAACAACCAGGTCTTACATGATCTTCGGAAAGATCATGTAAGGGGGGGTAAACTTTGGGTAGTGGGTGCGGGGGGTTTGTGGTTTGTGTGGGGGTTAGTAGCCTCCCTCTGACGGCAGGCGAGGGAGGTGGGGGGGAGGTTGGAGGGGAACCCCTGGTGTGAG